>PITA01000415.1:160449-237949 GCA_004023965.1 Spilogale gracilis | reverse complement strand
CTTAATAACTTGACCCATTGAAAATACATAGGAGGCGGTTCAAGTTGCATGAAGGAGGAACAATAAACAGAAGGGGAAGTTCTGAGCCCCACCCTCTGGAATGTCAATCACTCTCTCTCCCATAATCTGAACTGCCAAAGGAAATACAGGAGACCTATGAAAGCTGTTCTGCTATTTTGGAGGAAGGGGAGTTTTTATTTAATCAAAAAGAAGGAGGGAAGGAAAAAGGCAAGGGGAGGAAGAGAAAACAATAAAAAGCACACATCGGTGTCTCTCAGAATGTGAAAGATTTCTGTTTAATTTTGTTTAAGTGTTCTGTACTATCAGTTGCTGCTCGAAATAAATGAAAAGCAATTCCAGTGGTAAACTGAACCCTTAAATGTAAAGAAATCATTTCCATTTTTTTTTCTCAGCTCCAATCCTAAATGATAGCAGCCCCAAGAGTGCTAGTGAGGGAGAGGCAGAGCTGGGTGCCTGTTGGTTTCCACAGCCTCCCTCCCCCACATCAGCAGCCCTTTGCGAAACAGCCTGAATAAGGGTTAAATGGAAAGAAGCCATCAGAACCCATATTTGAGAATCACAGAGTCTTCCTCTGTAATTCTTAAAAGTCTACCTCAGAAGGAGCTTTGACATTGCCTGAAAGGGCCACGTGCTATTTAAAACAGTGAACTGGATCCTACACTATTGCTTTGTTAATGGGTTTTCAACTTAAAAATACTTTAAGATGAACTCTGCTTGCAGAATTGCATTCTTCCCTTTGATGCTCACTTTTCTACTAAAGATCCTGCCAACTTTTTATTACACATGATAATGTAAAAGAGACATCATGGATTAATTTAAGTTTATAAGATTTCCAAAATTCTCCTTCTATTCAATAGTTTGAGCAAAAAATATGAAGATGATAGCCTAACTAGTAGGCCTCCCTGCAGGGTTACCAGAGAATGGTGAGAAACGAAATGTTAAAAAGCCAGTCAGAAAATTGTTAGTCGATGTTTATAGAAAGTCACTCCTCTTAGGTAGCCATCGACAGACATGCTCTGTAAATATCCTTGACTTGTAAAACATGCCATAGCAAAATTGTGCTCCAAATGCTATTTTAACACAGATAAGAGTGCAATTAAATTTGCATGTGAGTTGGAGGGGAAACTATAGAGCAGAGAATGGGTATACAAAATGGTATACAAAGGAGTTATAAAATGTTTTCTCACAGAACTTAGATTCCATGGGGAAGGCAAAATGAATCTACGTGAATCGTTGTGGGTCAATCAATCTGAAATTAGTTGTCCATTCTAGACTTTCTTCTCTCCCTCTCTCACATTTACTGTCTTACTAAACTCTGCCATGCCTACCACCTTCATGTTCCTTGAACCTGGACCTTCTCCATTTTGGTGAGCAGAGTATTACTTCAGGCTCCTAGTGCCCTTTGTCCCCATCGTGGTCAGGATGGTGTAGGTCACCCTGGTCACAAGCAACCCCACAACCTGAGTGGCTTCACTCAGGTTCTTACTCAGGCAGCATACCCAGCATGCATCACCCGGAGCTCTGCTTATCATCATCACTAGGGGACCCAGGTTGAGGGAGGGTTCATGATCACTGAGGCAGGGTAGAAAAGAGGACATAAATCTGCCCCGACTCAAAGTTTCCACCCAGAAAAGTCACATGACACCTCAGCTAACATTTCGTTAACTAAAGTACAGCCACACCCAACCCTGTAGGGAGCCTGAAAGTCAAAGCAGACCGTGTGCCCAGCAGGAAGAAAGCTGGGAAGCGTGACCTGCATGCCAGGTTTGACTGAACAGCTCCGGAACAGGTCTTCTGGCTTTCTGCCTCACCTCCTCCAATTCATCCTCTCCACTGACCTTTCTTAAATTCAAATATGATGATCTGAGCATATTACCACCCTGATTAAAAATATTTAATGGCACATATGTCACCTGAGATGAAGCTAAACGTGTTTGGCATGTTGAACAAGCCCATTTACATCTCTCCTGTTTTCTTCTTCATCTACTACCACTATTGAAACCTTTCCCATCTGCAGCGAAAATGCCATATGTTCCAGCCATACAGAAGCACCAAGTGGCATGTCTTGTTACCTCTGTACTTCTGCACATGCTGTCTTTTCTCCCTATGCCGAGGATGGCCCTGAAACTATTGCACCCTCTTCCTCTCAAAGGAACGGATCCACTAGGAATCATCTAAAATGTCACATTCGCTGGGACTACTAACCTGACATCCCCAGGTTGAGTTAAACTTTCTTCTGCTCTCATGATGCCATCTCCATACTTCTTGGAGTCTTATTCCTATTGCATAAGATTTAGTATTTGCTTAAGTTTCTCCACCAATAGATTTTGAGCCCCAGGATGGAAGTGGGTTATGTTTTTTATGGGATGGGCCTGGCATATAATAGATTTTTTGAAAATGTTGATGGGTACATACAATAGAACATACATACACACACAAAAAATCAAGTTCTAAGCTTTGTATAGAATCTAAAATCTATGGGAGTAGTGAGTCAATGAAACACTAGTTTTCACCCAAAAGTACATTGATTTTCTCTAATTTGCACATATATGTTACCGTGCTGATATGTTGAGAATAACTGATGTACTTTCCTCTTTGCAAGTAAACGCCCTTCACCCTAGTTGATGGGGCATCTGTCTTCCCAGGGAGAAGATTAGGACTACTAGACATGGCATATAAAAAGAAAATAAGGTAATTTTCCATTTCTGACATTTAAACCTAAGATTTTACAGCAAGATGATCATATGGTAAGCTGGGCTCCTATATTAAGAAAAAAATTATCTAAATTTAGCGTACTGAAAGCCAGACTTGATGGGCTGGAGGGAAGTTCAAATAAAAGAAAAGAGAAAGTTTGTCCCTTTCTGACTCTGGAGGATTATGGGTAGGCAAAGCAAGAGCAGCAGGAGAGCCAGATAACTGACCCTCCTGACTGAGTCTCTACAGGTTAGACATGGGGAGAGAGAAGATTGATGATTGAAGATAACACCAAAGGCAAAAAGGCTCACCTTCTGGGTCCCTTCTCTCTGATCACTTTAGAACATCTTCACTGATCTTGACTTACCACATTAAAGTAAATTTGGCACTGAAACATGGTGACAAAGGAGGATCTGACATTCATCATTTCCAAACCTGTGCTATGGCCTCAGAAGGAGGTCACTGTAGCCAGGTGATGTTGCTGCAACATGGGTGGTAAAGTGGACCCCCATCTTCACTAACACTCAGGGGGTCAAAGGTAAACCTAGAAGAAACCAAGTCAGGTGTGGTTCACCATCAGCCAGAGAGAAGACTATGATGGATGCCACAGCTTCTGACAGCAGAGGCCAAGGCACCCGGCGGTCTGTGAAGATGAGACACAAACTCAGACATCAGTAAATAACAGACCTGATTCACCTGAGGAGCAGCTTGGGGCACAAAGTCCCTTTGCTTGCACATCAGGAGGGGATGGAAATCCCACATCCCTCCCTCTGTTCAGCTGGACATATAGAGAAGATCATCAAAGAATTAATCAATTTTTAAAGAGTGATAAAATTATTGCATCAGTCTAAGCTTTCAGGCAAATTGGACATTTAGTTGATATTTCTCCAGGCAAATTGGACATTTAGTTGATATTTCTTCCAATGACTGGGGGAAATGTGAAGGACTGAATAAATAAATGTTTCTTTGCTGTAGATCCAGAGTCAAATGCACTACATATGTATATGTGCATTTATACACGTGCACTTAGAAGCATGTTTATTCCACCTTAGTCCATAAAAGATTTGCTAACATCCTTTTTCACATACCATTTTGGACTTACATGATTTATAGGAGGAAAATAAATTTAAATAAGCTTTAGTCACATATTTTTATTCCTCATAGCCTACACAGTATTGGAGTCTGGACATACTGGTTTTGGAATTCATATATCTCAGGGAATTGTCTTTACAGAAAATGGCAGCTGGATTTTGTTATCTGTGGTAGAGACTTCTGGTGCTCTCACAAGTCCAGTTCTTGTCTTTCATTGCACGCAGGAAGATTACATTTTACCACCCCTTTATCATGCCAAAGAGACTATATACAACTGTTTTTGGCCAGTGGGTTGTAGAAACTATGGTATGATCGCTTCTGGGCAAAAGAGATGGGCATGACCCCCTGAGAGTCTCTTCCTCCACCCTAGTGACTGAAGAAGCCATATATTCCAGATGGTGCATTGGTAAGGTGTGTCTATAAGTTCTATGCGGAAGATAAGCACCATCCCACCTGTGGACCATGTGATATGAATGAAAAATAAACCTTTGTTATATTCATAAAGGGAGATATGGGAATATTTGTTACTACAATGTAACCCAAGATATCTTGACTAATACATTAGACATAGTCAGTATTTCTACATATTGAAAAATGAAAATAGGAATGGGATGGATATGAGAACAAGATATTTTAAGCTACTTAAAAGTACAATACAAATAAAATTAGCTTCCAAGTACTCATGATAAGGAAAGAGTAACCCACTATCTCCAGTGTCTTGGTCAGGGACCTTCAGCTATCTACCACAATTACCATAGCTTTCTATATCATCAGGGCCTCCTTGCTTTCCTGAGCTTCGCCTGCCTCACCCAGATATTAAATGTGAATCATGCAACATTGTCATATGAAAACCTTCAGCCTAGCTTCAAACTGGCAAGGAGAGAGTTCAAATATTGATGTGCTGCTAACATGTAATACTGGTAGACCAAAGTATCTGATCATAGCCCGGCACATTCTAAGACATTTTTCCTGAGCAAATGCGGTTTTCTTTAGCTAGCTCTGTATGAAAGTATTGAATATCTTCTGAAAAAAACTAAAAAATACTCATGGGTGAAGTTAAAAGCATGGAACAATCTTTAGGTATGTTTTTAATTGGGGGAATGAATTTGAAAAACACATTTTAAAGAGCAATTCATGGAATGAGCAATTCCCGAGAGGTTTAATAACACGTTGGGTGCTGCCACCTGTGGCAAAGTTCCAATTGCATGGGCCATTTTATGGCGCCAGGCCTGGGCTCTTCTGTAGCAGAGACGTCATCATTATGATCCATCAACAGACAGCTCACTCCATGCATATGCACATAAATTCAAAATCTTAGCAGTGGTGTTATTGTAATGGAAATACTACTGTACATCTTAAATCAGTAGAGGTGCTGTATTTAACTTGGAAGTCAAGTTTCTGTGACAATGTAGGACTGTCTTAAAGAATCCCATTTACTCTGACTCCTTCAAGTCTCTAGTAATGGACTGTGTTAGTAATTACTGTGTTGGTTACCTGAAAGCTGATTATGTTTAGAGCCTTGGCAATCACCACAGTCCACCACCTTGTTTTTGGTGGATCTTGGGGATGGTATCTTAGAGTATGTAATAACCCGTCTACTCATTCATTTATTTATTCACTCAACAAATATTTATTGAGTGCCTCCTATGTGAAAGAAACTGTACTAAGTCCTGGGGATCCAGTTGTGAAAAGAACAGACAAAAATTCTTGCCTTCCTGGCACTTACACTATAGCAGGGCTAAGGGTCAGAAAGTCAGAGTAAGGTCGGAGTCTGGGATCTCAGTTTCCTTGACAAAGCCATGGAAACTGGAGGAAGTTCTCAACCTAAGGCACTACCTGAGAGAGTGTTTGGAAATATGCTGGTAGGCTTTTGCTATAATAATAATAATTGGGGGCTACAATTAGCATTTAGAATTAGAAGCCAGGAATGTGAAACATCTTTCACACAGAACAGTCTCTCACCAGGAAACACTGTGCCACCCAAAGCGTAAATGAAATTCCCTTTGAAAAATTCCTGATGCTTTATAAGATTCCTTCCATCTCTAACACAATATAAATTTAGAAGAACTGGCTTTTATTTCTTCTTGGAAAAAAAAAAAAACAACTAGGTGCTTGCTGTCTCAGAGGACCCATCCAAGGAAGAGGATTCCTGATAGTTCTTCATTTCTCTTGGATGTTCTAACTGAAAGTAAACCTAGAGTCTCGTGAAAATAAAAACGTAAGCCAAAGACACATTTTCTTATTCCAAGAACATATTCCCATAAGAAAGGTGTCTGGATTTTTTTCTTCCAAAAAGAAAGTACAGTGTCTCTTACAACCTTGAGACAACTGTGAATATTCCCTATCAGAAGAGATGCCCTATTCACACCACAGAGATAAGAAGCTTAAGTTAACCTGGAATCTGAGTCCCTCCTGAACAGAATTTTGTGGCTTAAGATACCAAATTGATCTTACAACAATCTCCAGCTCATCCTGACCCACAGTAGGTAATGTCAGTGTTCTCTCTGTATTAATCTGTTTATGGCACTTCATATCTGCAAACGAGTTCTCTGATGATCTAACATGTTTCCCTTTTACAAGCTGTCCTTCTTTGGAGATTCTGTTCACTTGCTTAGGGGAAAGAAAATTAAATGAAATCAGTTGAAGGGAAGAGATGAAAATTTGCATTTCAGGGTAATTCCTAGGTAATCGTGATGCTGCAGCTGCCAGTCCCTGAACCCCACTTTGAGAACCATGAGTTTTGACAGTTTCTTTTACACACTTTCTGGGCTGAGCAAATGTCAAAATTATTCTGTAGCTGTAGACTATAGAATACAGTAACTGACTCCAGAGGATGATGCTGTTTCTGAGACCTAACTCTGGTGCCAAATTTCATCAAATATCAAGAGTTGGTTTCTTCTTCTGAGTGGCTGATGACTCTTGATTACTAATACAATGACAACAAAAAAAGTTTTACCCGTGGTATTTGTACTCAGCCTAATGGTGGAGACAAGTTTTAGGGGGTAACAGAATTTCCCAGGCTTTGTACCCTTTTAAAATAGCACTCCCTATCTGTCCTTAACCCCACCCAATCTATAGGATTGAATTCAAGCTTGGCACAGTGGAACCTGACCACTGAAGGGCATCTAATAATTAAAGCCAACACTCCCCACAAACATATTTGATTCTGGCTGAATTTGGCCAAGCATTTTGCTCTGTTTTGTTTTGATTTTTTAAACAACATCCTGTTACCTTTCAGGATATCCTGGGCCAGATGTCACTGACCTAGGACTATCTGAACTTCCTAAAGTTAAGAGGTATTGCAGCAGAGATTCAGAAGACTTGGAATAAGGACTTAGGTAGAGTCCTAACTCGAGGATACCTTCTGCCAATAACAGTGAGGCAGTGATTTGAACTCTCTGAAGATTCCTTACCCACAGATTGGGGACAGGAAGATGTGTTCCAAGGAGGGTTGTGAGGATTAATGGAACTATGCACATAAAAGAACTTTGTAAGCAATGGAGTGCTACACAAAGCAAGCTTTTCATAGTAAGTTCCAGGCAATGGTGATCCATAGGGACTGGTCATGTTTTGTTTATGGCTGGAACTTCATGCAGTAGCTTAAAGAGGCTAGAATGTTCTGAATTGAATTTATGAACAAGGTAGGTATCCACAAAAAAATAAAGGTGAGTTTTTAAAAATGTAGGCTAATTATATCTACAGCCTTCATAAGGCATTCCATTTGATTAGAGGTCCAAGTGGTTTTCAGGTCTCTGGGCATTCATATTAGTTTCTCTCATTGTTTTAGTACACATAACATTCCCTGTGATGTTTCTAAAATCCCCAGGGTAGAGAAGGCAGTTGTCGCCTAGCGGTGTCATCTAATGTAAGTGTATATGCTTGCTGTATAGTAACTGGGAAGTGTATTGAAGCTTTACACTATGTAGTAATGTTCTTTGAACAAGAAGAACAAGTTTGAAGGACTCAACTGTATCTGATTGTAAGCCTTACCAAAAAGCTATAGCAATCAAAACAGGGTAGTATTAAAGACAGAGTAGTGCATATAGATCAATGGAACAGATTTAAAAATACAGAAATAGACTCATATATATGGTCAACTATTAAGGACTTATATCCAGGATTTTTTTAAAAACTGAATATTAGAAAAAATAACCCAATTCAAAAAGATGGGCAATACAAAAAAAAATGGGCAATACATTTGAACAGAAACTTCATCAAAAATGTACAAATGGCAAATAAACATATGACAATACACTGAACATAGTTATTCACTGGAGAGATGCAAGTTAAAACCATAATAAGACCCCTCTACATATATGTTAGAAAGGCTAAAATGGAAAAACAAAGAAAATCTGGCAATACCAAGTGCCAACAAGGACATGGAGCTGCGGGAACTTTTGTTCATTGGCAGTGGGAATGCATAATAGTACAGCCACTTGGAAAAGGGTTTGGCCATTTCTTAGAAAGATAACCGTGCACTTACCATATGACCCAACAGTCAGATCACTAAGTATTTAACCACGTGAAGTAAAAGTTTATGTTCAGGAGAGAGAGGGGAAGATGGCAGAAGGCCAGATGACCCCATTTCAGGAAGTCCCTGAAGTGAGCTCAATTCCTGCAAAAAACACTACAGGAACACTGTGAGCACCCATGAAATCAGCCTGAAATGTGATATTTTGCACTTCTGGATCACCGCAGGGGACAAGGAGCATCGACAAAGAGGTAGAGTGGGGTGAGAGCAATCGTAGGGATATCCAAGACAAGGGGCATGGGGGAGAAAGCCCACAGAGGCGACCCATTGGAAGGCAATACCCCAGCATGAAAGTGCTCTGTGTTGGGGAACTACAGCAGATTATGGTCTGATTCAAAGCAAACAGAAACGGAGCGCCTGAGGGGCAGCCGGGGAAACGGGGATCGGCAGAGAGAAAGTGCACCCCAGTGCCCCGCGAGGGAACCGGTGGAACCGGCAGAGTGGAGTCTATTTTTCCCCGCTGCTTTTTTCTTTCTTTCTTTTTTTTTTTCCTTTCCTCCGCTGCTTTTCTCTGCCGCTTCTCTCCACCCTGTGGGCCAGGCACGGACCCCTCAGGGAAGGCAATTTTGCAGACTTGCGCGGGGCGTGCGGGGCCACAGGACCTCAGTTCCTCCTGTGTGCCCCTCCCTGGGCACAGACAAAGTCACACGACCCAAAATCAGTTTCGGTTTTCGCTGCGCAGGAGTGAAACGACAAGTGGGAGCTTTGGACAGGAATCAAACCAGCATCTGCGCCTGCCCAGCTGTGACAGGTGGATAATGGAGAGGATACAGGAAGAGACTGTGGGCCCCCCCCCATCATCCAGAGGCTTGCTAATTAGGGGCTCTCTTTGGAAAGGAGGTCTGGGCGCAGACATCTTGCACTGACCTGACTTCCTCAACAGCTGCAAAAGGCCGTAAAAGAACAACCCCCACCCCACTACCAGAGAACTGAACCCTGACAACCTGGTTACAATAGACTCCAGTCCCTAGCAAGGGGCAGAGAGACGCAGCCCAGGTAGAAGGGACTGAAAACAGTGCGGCAGTCCCCGCCGCCAGAAGGCAAGCCAGAAGCACAAGAGTTCAGCACCCAAACTGTAAAACCCCAACATCGGGGGGAAAGGCAATTTATTAAACTCCGGGTACTGCCCCAAAAGCTGTACACTTTATTGATACAATTTTTCACCTTATTTGCTTTTTTAAACTTTTTTCTATTCTTACTTTTAAAGTTTCCACTTTAAACTTAAAAATTCATTCTCACGGTTTTTGTTCTTTTAATTTTAACCCACTTTTTATCACAACGTGATACTTAATACAACACTCCATAACAATTTTTTACCTTGGAATTTTTTCAAACACATACCGGTGTTTTCTGTTGTTGTTATTGTTGCCTCTCATTTGCTTGCTTGTTTTATCTGTTTTTTTCCCTTTCCTCTCTCTTTTTTCCTTTATTTTTTTCTTTTATACATACATATAGTTATAAGCTTCAAGGTAATCCCACATCCCTATTCAATACTACCCCTATATACAACCAGTTCTAATCTCCCAAATCTTTAGAAAGTGGGCTCCTCCAACAATAATAACAAGACAAACTTGGGAGGATCTGAAATACTTTCCTTGCCCACAAGGAGTGTCTGCCCTCACCTTCCCACCTTAGTCTGTCAGTGTTTCTCTGTAATTGTTTTTGCCTTTGTATCATATAAATACTGGTCTTGGGGGTCATTCAGGTTGGGCTTAGCTTTTTGATCTCTTCATTTACTCTTGATGGCCTTTTTCTTTACCCTGTAGTAGTTTTGTGCCATATAAATCCTACCACTGGGCCCCACTCTGGCAGGGGTTTCTTTTCTTGCTTCCTTTCTCCCTTTCTCTTTTTTCTTTCTTCTTCCTTTTCAGTGGTGAATTCTGATTGCTCCAAAATCTTCCAGCAACCAATTCATCTGGATAGTGGCTGATATATTTAGCTATATGCCCCCTCAACCACTCCTTGCCACAATGACTTGGAGAAGGAACAACCAACAGAAAAAGAACACTGAGACTGCAACCCTGGTCACAGAATTACTGGAAATGAGCATAAACAATATGACAGAGATGGAATTCAGGGCAGCAATCGTCCAAACAATGGCTAATTTGGAAAAGAACATTAGTCTCAAAATGAAAGCCCTAATAACAGAAGTGAAAGTAGAGGTTAGAAAGGCTATTAATGAGATGCAATCTAATATAAATATGCTAATAGTTAGAGTAAGTGAAGCTGAAGATCGTATCAGTGATTTAGAAGACAGATGTATTAAGAAGGAGGAGTAAGAGAAGTCTTGGAGCAACAGCTAAAATCCCATGAAAACAGAATAAGGGAAATAAACGATGCCACGAAACGCTCCAATATCGGAATTATTGGAATCCCCAAAGGAGTTGAGAGAGAGAGAAGCCTAGAAGATATAGTTGAACAAATCATGGATGAAAATTTCCCTAATCTGGGGAATGAAACTAATGTTTATGTCCTAGAGGCAGAGAGGACACCCCCCAAGATCAATGAGGCCAGAAAAACCTACAGGCACATAATTGTGAAATTCATGAATCATAAAACCAAAGAATATGTCTTAAGGGCAGCTAAGGGGGAAGTGATCCCTTACCTATAGAGGGAGGACCATCAGAATAATGTCAGCTTTCCACAGAAACCTGGCAAGCCAGAAAGGGCTGGCAAGACATATTCAGGAAATTACATGACAAAAATATGCAACCAAGGATAATGTATCCAGCAAGGTTGACTTTCAGAATGGGAGGAGAAATAAAGAGTTTCCAGACTACCAAAGTCTAAAAGATTATGCAACCACCAAGCCAGCACTACAAGAAATACTAAGAGAGGTTCTATAAAAGAGAA
Source organism: Spilogale gracilis (assembly GCA_004023965.1). Classification (NCBI taxonomy): domain Eukaryota; kingdom Metazoa; phylum Chordata; class Mammalia; order Carnivora; family Mephitidae; genus Spilogale; species Spilogale gracilis. The sequence goes on along the minus strand of PITA01000415.1, from coordinate 226,758 downwards.
ACAAACCCAAGAGTGACACAGAACAGAAATTTACAGTGGTAGTCTATAGAAACATGAACTTCACAGGCAACGTGATGTCAATACAAACGTATCTATCAATAATCACTCTCAATGTGAATGGCCTAAATGCTCCAATAAAAAGGCACAGGGCTGCAGACTGGATAAAACAACAGGACCCATCCACATTTTGAATCTAAAGACACTTCCAGATTGAAAGTAAAGGGATGGAGGACCATCTTTCATGCCAATGGACCCCAAAAGAAAGCTGGGGTAGCGATTCTCATATCAGACAAATTGGATTTTAATCTAAAGACTGTAGTTATAGAAAAAGAAGGACACTACATCATTCTCAAAGAGTCTATACACCAAGAAGATTTAACAATTGTAAATATTTATGCCCCCAACATGGAAGCAGCCAACTACATAAGCCAACTGTTAAGCAAATAAAGAAACATATTGATTCAAATACATTAATTGTAGGAGATCTTAACACACTACTCTCAGCAATGGACAGATCATCTAAACAGAAAATCAACAAAGAAACAAGAGCCTTGAATGACACATCGGACCAGATGGATCTCATAGATATATTCAGAACATTCCACCCTAAAACAGCAGAATACTCATTCTTCTCAAATGCACATGGAACTTTCTCCAGAATAGATCACATACTAGGTCACAAATCAGGGCTCAACTGATACCAGAAGATTGAGATTATTCCCTGCATATTCTCTGACCACAATGCCATGAAACTGGAACTCAACCACCATAAAAAGTTCAGAAGAAAATCAAACACTTGGAAGCTAAAGACGATCCTGCTCAAGAATCTGTGGATCAGCCAGGAAATCAAAGAAGAACTGAAACACTTCATGGAAACCAATGAGAATGAAGATACATCAATCCAAAACCTATGGGATACGGCAAAGGCAGTCCTAAGGGGGAAATATATAGCCATCCAAGCCTCACTCAAAAAAATTGAAAAATCCCGAATACACCAACTCTCATTACACCTTAAAGAACTGGAAAATCAACAAAAAGTTAAACCAACCCACCCACACACACACACACACACACACACAAGACGGGAAATAATTAGGATTAGAGCAGAGATGAATGAATCAGAAACTAGAGATACAGTAGAATGCATCAACGAAACTAGAATAGATTCTTCTTTGAAAGAATCAATAAGATCGATAAACCATTGGCCAAACTAATCCAAAAGAATAGAGGGAAGACCCAAATTAATAAAATTATGAATGAAAGGGGAGAGATCACGACTAACCCAAGGAAATAGAAACAATCATCAGAAATTACTATCAACAATTATATGTCAATACGTTTATAACAACCTAGAAGATATGGATACATTCCTAGAAACCTATAAGCTTCCAAGACTGAAGCAGGAACACATTAACAATCTGAATAGACCTATATCTAGTAATGAAATTGAAGCGATGATCAAAAACCTCCCCCAAAACAGGAGTCCAGGACCAGATGGATTCCCTGAGGAATTCTACCAAACATTCAAAGAAGAAATAACACCTATTCTCCTGAAGCTCTTTCAAAAAATAGAAACGGAAGGAAAACTTCCAGACTCTTTCTATGAAGCCAGCATTACTCTAATCCCCAACCCAGACAAAGACCTCATTAAAAAGGAGAACTTCAGACCAATATCTCTGATGAATATGGATGCCAAGATTCTCAACAAGATCCTTGCTAACAGGATCCAACAATACATTAAAAAGATTATCCACTATGACCAGGTGGGTTTTAGCCCAGGGATACAAGGGTGGTTCAACACTCGCAAATCAATCAACATGATAGAAAAAATCAATAAGAGAAGAGAGAAGAACCACATGATACTCTCAATTGATGCAGAAAAGGCTTTTGACAAAATACAACATTCGTTCCTGATCAAAACTCTTCAAAGTATAGGGATAGAGGGAACATTTCTCAACCTCATAAAATCTATCTACGAAAAACCCACAGTGAATCTCAACAGGGAAAAACTGACAGCCTTTCCTCTGAGATCAGGAACAAGACAAGGATGCCCACTCTCACCACTACTGTTGAACATAGTGTTAAAAGTCCTAGCAACAGCAATCAGACAACAGAAAGAAATAAAAGGTATCCAGCTTGGCAAAGAAGAAGCCAAACTCTCTCTCTTTGCAGATGACATGATACTCTATGTGGAAAAACCAAAAGACTCTACCCCCAAACTACTAGAACTCATACAACAATTTGGTAACATGGCAGGATACAAAATCAATGCAGAGAAATCAGTTGCATTCTCATACACTAACAATGAAAATATAGAAAGGGAAATCAGAGAATTGATTCTGTTTACCATAGCACCAAAAATCACAAGATACTTAGGAATAAACCTAACCAAAAAAGTCAAGGATCTGTACTCAAGGAACTACAGAACACTCATGAAAGAAATTGAAGAAGACACAAAAAGATGGAAGAGCATTTCATGCTCATGGATCGGGAGAATAAACATTGTCAAAATGTCTATGCTGCCCAGAGCAATCTATACTCTCAATGCCATTCCGATCAAAATTCCACCAACATTCTTCAAAGCGTTGGAACAAACAATCCTAAAATTTATATGGAACCAAAAAAGACCCCGAATCACTAAGGAATTGCTGAAGAAGAAAAACAAAGCTGCGGGCATCTCGTTACCTGACTTCAGGCTTTATTACAAAGCTGTGATTACCAAGACAGCATGGTACTGGCACAAAAACAGACACATAGACCAATGGAACAGAGTAGAGAGTCCAGATATGGACCCACAAATCTACAGGCAAATCATCTTCGACAAAGCAGGAAAAAATATCCAGTGGAAAAAAGACAGTCTCTTCAATAAATGGTGCTGGGAAAATTGGACAGCTACATATAGAAGAATGAAACTAGACCATTCTCTTACACCACACACAAAGGCAAACTCGAAATGGATGAAAGACCTCAACGTGAGGCAGGAATCTATCAAAATTCTGGAAAAGACCATAGACAGTAACCTCTTTGACATCGGCCACAGCAACTTCTTTCAAGACACGTCTGCAAAGGCAAAGAAGACAAAAGTGAAAATGAACTTCTGGGACTTCATCAAAACAAAAAGCTTCTGTACAACAAAGGAAACAGTCAACAAAACAAAGAGGCAACCCACAGAATGGGAGAGGATATTTGCAAATGACATTACAGACAAAGAGCTAATATCCAAGATCTATAAAGAACTCCTCAAACTCAACATCCAAAAAGAAGATGAACACATCACAGAATGGGCAAGAGACATGAAGAGGCACTTCTCCATAGAAGATATACAAATGGCTAACACACATGAAAAAATGTTTATCATCACTATCTATCAGGGAAATTCAAATCAAAACCACACTGAGATACCACCTTACACCAGTCAGAATGGCCAAAATTAACAAGTCAGGAAACAACAAGTGTTGGAGAGGCTGCAGAGAAAGGGGAACTCTCTTACACTGTTGGTGGGAATGCAAGCTGGTGCAGCTGCTTTGGAAAAGTGTGGAGATTCCTTAAAAAATTAAAAATAGAACTACCCTATGACCCTGCAATTGCACTACTGGGCATTTACCCCAAAGATACAGATGTAGTGAAAAGAAGGGCCATATGTATCCCAATGTTCATCGCAGCAATGGCCACAATCGCCAAACTGTGGAAAGAACCAAGGTGCCCATCAACAGATGAATGGATAAAGAAGATGTGGTACATATATACAATGGAATACTATGTCTCCATCAGAAAGGATGAATATCCAACTTTTGTAGCAACATGGACTGGATTGGAAGAGATTATGCTGAGTGAAATAAGCTAAGTAGAGAAAGTCAAGTATCACATGGTTTCACTTACTTGTGGTGCATAAGGGATAATATAGGAGACAGTAGGAGAAGGAAAGTAAATGGGAGGTAGAGTAATTCAGGGAGAGAAATGAAACATGAGAACTTTGGATACAGAAACAAACTGAGGGACTTGGAGGGAGGGCGTGGGGGATGGGAGAGCCTGGTAGTGGGTACTGAGGGCACCTATTGCATGGAGCACTGGGTGTGGGGCATGGGCAATGGTTCTTCGAACACTGAAGAAATAAAAAATAAAAAAGTTTATGTTCATACAAAAACATGTCCATGAATGTTTAGGGCAGTCTTATCTTTCAGTGCTCAAAACTGGAAACAACCCCAATGTTACACAACATGTAATGGATACATCTGAGGTGTTCTATACTGTGATTTAGCTATACAGTGGGATACTATTTAATACTAAGGAATACATTACTATACACACACAACAGGATGGATCTCAAATACTTTGAAGCAAATGAAGTACACAGACCCAAAGGTCTACACATCAGAGTATTTCATGCATATGACACTCCTGAAAAGGAAAAAAAACCATAAAGACTGACAAAATAGATCAGCGATTGCCAGGGAATGCACGTGGGGACCAGGATATCTGCAAAGAAGACACAGGGGAATATTTTTAGAATGACAAAACTATTCTATATCTTTATTGTGGAGATGGTTATATTGTCAAGTCTTGCAGAACTATACACTAAGAAGTTCATTTTACTGTATATAAGTTACACTCATTTAAGGTTAGATTAGTTATTGAGCAGAATCCTGAAAGTGCACATTTTCTTTTCACCTCCCTCTGGGACAATACACAGCCTGGGAGTAGTAGGCTTGGGCATTGCACCAGATTGCAAATTGGTATTATAGAAATAATGATTCCCTTCTTTGCCTTCCAGTGACAGTCCAGTGTAAACCATGGAGTTCTAGAATGATTAGTAGACATGAATTGATGACGGACCTTCACTGTCCAACCCAGGGCCTGAAGAAGGAACCAGGCTGTGCAATGTCCACCATGCAGGGGAGGCAGCTCGGAATGTGTGCTTGGCCCCTGACGTGGAGTTGGGCTGAACACAACTGCACAGCTGCAGAACCATTGGAATTTAGGCACCCCCCCAGGTGGATGCCGCCTGTGTGGTATGTTTTAATGGCACGTATCCTCTTTAAAGCCATTTCAGTGCTGAGTAATGGGGAAGTGATGGAGATAATAGTAGGAGTAACCAGTAGCATTTATTGGGCATTTCTATCCCTTTGCTTTACACACCTGATCTTATTTATTCCTCATGGTTACTCTAGGAGATGGACGGGAGTATAATCTACTTCTCTTAAATAAGGAAAACAAGCCATGGAGATGTTAAGTAGGTGTCCCCAAATCACACAGTTAGCATATGGTGGAGCCCATATTTGAGCCTGGGCTCTGAATCCAATTCTCCTCAAATGAGGGAGGAAAAATAAGAAGGTCCGTTTTGTGTCTTCCTTTAAAAAATTCTTTTAAAGTGTTCTTAGAGGTGCCTGAAAAACCACTGCAGCCAACTCTAATGGCTCCCAACCCTTATTATTAATGTCATATAGATACACATGCATACTTTAATTTAAAATAACTCTTTGCCCTCCTCCTCCTCTTTGTTACTATTCATCTCCCCCTATGCACCAGCCAAATGGGGTACCGGGCTGTGTAGCTAACACTTGCATAATAACTTAAGATCCCACAACCCCTCTATTTATCAGGCAACAATATTACCAAAAATAACCGCACACATAACTAAAGAGAGGAAGAGAGGTGGGGAAGAATCTGTCAATATGTTTGGAAATGTACAACGAAGAGCTGGTGGAATAGCTTTAACTCTCTGAAGTTACATCTTTGGGACATTTGGAATAAACAAGTGTCCATTGGGCCATCATGCAGGAGGGCTGCAGAACCTGGATTGAGGCAGTTTCAGCTCTACATTCCCAACGTGTGGTATGTGGTAGCAGCAGCAATGACAGAGAAATCCAGAAAGAGAGGTGAGCATCATGCTGCCTGAATGCATTCGCTGAAAGGAAGCTGCAGACACCCTCTGGAGCCTGGGCCACACTCAACTCAAGGTCCTCCAAGGGCTCCTTCTCTTTCTCACAGCTCTTAGGTTCCCCAGGTTGACACCGAATGTCCCCCCACTCCCATGAGACTTCCCATGTCAGCAGTGTCAGCATAAATGGCCGCTGGAGATGTGCTTCCTCCACACATTCCAAGGGGACGAGTGGCAAGGAACAGTAGCAACAGCGAGAGCAGCTTTTTGAAACCCCTTCCTGTCCCCCAAGTTTGCAAAATATCATCAGTACTGATGAACCAATGAACCACAGGAACGAGCCCAGCACGGCTTTCAGGCGGGCGGTTCTGCCGAGATGAGGAGCTGTGGGACCTGCGGTGTGGTGCCGCCTCCCACAGGTACAGCTTCAGTGAGTTTTATCTCCTCTGGGAACACAAAGCGTGTTCTGATACTAATACTGATAAACGCAAGAAGGCTGGCGTCATCTGCCATGGCAACTATCAAGATGGCAGATGCTCTTCAGCAGCTTTATCTGAACTTTGCATTAATGGGAATTCAGAGACTGCGGATGCATTTTTTTTTTAAAGGACGTTAAAATGATAGCACTCCTCTGAATAGAACCGATGCATCAAATATCAACCTATTCTCATCGCCTTTATTTCTCTTGCAAGGAAATAAGAGAGAAGGAATCTTGCTGTGTTTTTGTTGTTGTTGTTGTTTGATCTGGGTTTTCTTAGGAGCCACTCTAGTTGTCCTGTGGCTTTATCCAGACCATTCTCAAGGGCTCGGTCCCTGGGAAGTTCATTAGGGAAGGCTGTCACCTCCAGGCGGTCCTCCACTGTTGCAGCAAATAGAATGTGAATGTGTCTCTCCCAGGGCAGGCATGCAGCGAAGTAGTGTGAGTGTTGCGAGCCTGCTGTAAGTAATAAAAGAGGCATTGATTGAGAGAAAGAGAAAGAGCAAGAGAAGAAATCATGTTCCAGTAGGACTTCCTGCAACGGGGATATATGTATTTGTAGTTTATAGTTTATAGCAGTACCCCCTCTCTGTCATTCATTAAGTGCAGGAGAACAGGACAACTCACTATATCCAGAAAAGAAGCTAATAATTTCAGCTCATGAGCTGAGTTATGTTGGCTAGGAAAGCGTATAGATGTATAAATACATGATGGTAATAGCAGGTTGTGTACATGATACTGTTTGGCTTCTCTGGTTTATTATATATTATTTTCTACAGGATGTTTCCCTCCTCATTCACTTGTTAATTAAGTCTATTTTTTTTATTTATCTATCCATCTTCTATCTATCTATCTATATGTATTGATTTAAGAAAGTTTACTAAGGCTTTTCCTATAAGTAAGATACATTGGATTTCAAATGACATTTTTATTACTTCCATGTTTTTTAATTTCTCTGCTGTATAGATGCATATATACACATAAAACATGGAAACAAATATATGTAAAACATAGATATACATATGTATGTATCATATATACACACAATTGACCATTTATGCACACATATATATTCTTGCACTTTGGCATCGTAATAAAACCAACAGAAGCATGTAAATGAGAGAGGTATGAACACATGATGGACATATAAAACCTTTAAAGTAAAAATCTTCATAGCTACACAAATGACTACCAGAAATTGGAGAGAGCCCTTTGAAAATAATTTTTTCACTCTGAAAAGGGGAAAAGAGGGAAATCAAAACCAGAGAAGATGAATAGGAAAAACCCAAGAACAGCACCATGGAGGGGCCAGGAACCCTTTCATGAAACTTGAGCTAGACCACTGACCTTCATCTGGCTCAGGGACTCGGGAAGATATTGCAGAGAGTAAGTCATGCCTGCCCAGTCAGGTAGAATAATCCAAATGCAGCTGGTCACACAGAGTTCTGTGAGAAACTCTTGTTTCCTGATCATGACCAGCTGATGGTGGCTTCTTCTTCCAATTTATCACAGGAGTACCCCCCGCCCCGTAATTTCTCTATATGAGATGCACTCTCAGAGATATTTTCAATTTTCAAGGGAAGAAAGGAAGGAAAGAAGGAAGGAAGGAAGGAGGGAGGGAGAGAGGAAAGAAGGAAAGGAAGGAAGGGAAAGAAAGAAAGAAAGATGGGAGTGAAGGGAAGAAGGAGGAGGAGAGAAGAGGGGAGGCAAGGGAAAGGAAGGGAAGGGAAGAGGGAGGCGTGGCATCCTGCCCAAGAGTGAGGGTGTCTGCTGGCATGCTTAGCTCTGAATCTCATGCAGCATTCAAGGGTGAAATCCATGGTCGGTGACAGACCCAGTGAAAAGAGGTTTGCTTTAATTTTTAGTCTACCCATTTTTTTTTACCCTTCAAACAAAAAGGAGAAGGGTGGGCCATATTTCAAGAAACAAACAGCTGCATTTCAAAGACCTTCATATGTACATCAATGTCTCATTTAATCGTTTATAACTTTCCTTAGCTCCCTCCATAGATTCTAGAGTGAGGCATTATTTTAGAGGGAGGGACAAAAGCGCAAACTCCATACTATTCATACAGAAAAACAAGTTTTAATGGATCATTTTATTATAATAAATGAATACATAACCACTTAGTCCTAACAACCCAATTAAGCACTAAATAAACAAGTTTATGTTTATAAAAGGGACCCAAAAAGGTAAAGCCATATAAAAGGAAATGCTGTTACACATTAGGAGCAAATTTCTAGCAATAGGATACAAATATAAGTCTTATCAGAATGAGATGGCTAAGAAAAGGCAGGTAGAAAGGATGGAAACTGAAAGGAAGTGTCTTAAGTAGCAGAAAATATCCAGAGAACAGGGTTCCAATCCTGGCTTCAGCGCTCACTGTGCATTCTTGTACAGGTCACATATTTCCTCTGATCCTTTTGGTCTCCTTTAAAAGTAAGGTTGAGGGGCACCTGGGTGGCTCAATTGGTTAAGCAACTGCCTTCGGCTCAGGTCATGATCCTGGAGTCCCAGGATCAAGTCCCACGTCGGGCTCCCAGCTCCACAGGGAGTCGAGCTTCTCCCTCTGACCTTCTCCCCTGTCACGCGCTCTCTCACTCTGTCTCTCTCAAATAAATAAATAAAATCTTAAGAAAAAAAGTGAGGTTGAATTTTAGTTTCTCTCGAACTTTTTTTTCTTTTTAAGATTGTATCTATTTATTTGGACTAAGGCAGAAGGGCAGAGGGGGAGGGAGAAGCCCATTTCCTGCTGAGCACGGAGTCTGCCTGGGACTCCATCCAATGACATTTAGATCATGACCTGAACAGAAGGCAGATGCTTGACTGAATCGCCCAGGTGCCCCATCTCTCTTGAACTTTTAAAATAAAATACAAAAAACTGATGTAGGATTCTATGTAGAAGGGCCAACTTTTTTGTTTTATCCAATTAGGATGACAGAAATAGTCATATTTAAAGCCAGCATGTCATAAGAGATGGGAAATTGGAACCTCTAAATAAGAAGACCTAGCATCAAATAAAGAGCAATCCTTTAATTTGAAGAAACTTACTTTTAAGGAAACCTCATCACATTTATCCTTATTTTTCTCATTGCACCGTAAACCAGTGAAAACTATCCCTAGCTTGTCCCCACCCATGTGCGGGCATTTGAGAATCACCGGAAGTGATGTTTCTTTCTATGGCAAACCCCCCTGTGAGTCGAAATCTCAATGTCTTCTCTAAACTCTTACCTCCAAGTAAAATACCATCCAATCACCTGGAGCCCTAATGCTGATAAACAGCGAGGGCTGTGTTCTCATCCCACACAAGGCAGCCTTGGGAGGGAAACACATAAAAAGAAATGTTTTCATGTGTATAATAAGCAGATCTCTAAAAATTTCATAGAAATTCCTTTTTTGATATACTAATGATTATTTTAAAGGTACCACAGGAATTTTTTATTCAAATTGAAACCTTTTCTTAAAAAAGGGAGAATTATATTTATAAAGTGAAGAATAACCTATTAATTTGTCTTCTGTGTAAATTTGCACTTTTATATACTGGGGTTACTTAAACAGGGTCCACATGTATCGTTAAAGATAATCTGATAAAGGCCAGTTCAGTACTGTGAATTTATTTACACTGAGGGTCTAATTATATTTCCCATGAACAGACACCTCTACTATAAATCTCCTCAAAACAATAATACATGCAAGTTTTCCAAAGTATTAGAAAAAGCACAGGACTCAGAACAGTAATAACTGAAATAATAGCTAATACACATGAGAACATAGTATGGATCAGGTGCTTTATATGTGTCATCTCAGTCGATCGGCAAAATATCACTATTAAATAGATTACGTTATTATCCCCATTTACAGACGACTAAGTTGAGGTAAAGAGAGGGTAAACAATTAGCTTCAGTTGAGGCAGCAAGGAAGTGGTAGGACCAGAATGAAAAACCAGAGAGTCTGACTCCAGAGGGCTGCTCTTAGCCATTCTGCTCTCCAACTCTGAAGAGTTTCTGTACCCGCATGTGAGAGGGTGGCTACACATGGATCAGTGGTGGAAGACTTCCCTGGAAATGATTTCATGAGGGTACCATCACTCTGCCTCACAAGTCCCCATGCAACAGGAAAGATGGCAGTGTAATTGCATTTGCCTGCCTTTCCCAATTAGCTGAACTAGGTTAGTGGTCCTCAAATACCCGTGCATAAAGGTTCTTGTTCAAGATGCAAATGTCCAGACCCCATCATCAAAATTTTGGGTTTTCTCTGCCTTAGATAAGTGGAAACAATATGTAGTCATTTCATGAGCCAGTGAAGGCTCATGTTTGATTCTTTGACCTCCCTTTCCCACCATGGTGATGAATGGCATCTCAGAATGGCAGAGGCCCCTTCAGCCGAATCCATTCACTGTACTAGCTAATTTTTAAAGACACCTGTGGGTTCCTTCAATGTGGATGTTCTTTTGACCTGACTTAGAGACACCCTGAATCAGATAGTGCCTAATTTTCATTCTAGCTCCTGTTCTTTGAATTTATCCTCATAAGTAATGTCTCAACTTTATATCCTCTATAATTATCATAATAGTGGGGTTTGCCAATGCACTATTAATAAGAGTGATGTGTACACACTGACAGAGAGTAAGATGTAACTAGCTCTCATCTCTGTGTCTCCTATTCATTCATTCATTCATTCATTCATTCATCAGATATGTCTTGTGCAACTGATTTGTCAGTTCCCAACTGAGTGTTGGGGATTCAACAATGAATACAACAGTTTCATTCTTACCCATATGGAGCTGACAGTCTAAAAGGAAATAGCTGCATTAGAGAGTTATTAGGCACCTGATAAGGACTATAAAGGGTCAACACAGGTTACAGAGGAGTACATGGTAGGGGGAGTATCTATGTTAGGCATGTTAAGTTGGGATATGTTGTTAGTAACAGAGTAAGCACCCAAACTCAACTCAACGAAAGTTTCTTTCTTACCTGTTCTCTATATTCAACATAGAGGTCTGCACTCCACCTTCAGGTTGAAGGAGATTCTACCATCCAGGATGTTATCTATCTTCACAGAGGAGAAGGAGGAATTGGACAGGAGATTTCCCTGCTTGTGGAATTTCTATGTCCCTCTTTCACTCTCCCTTCATTGACCAGTAAAAGTCACAGGACTCTGCCTAACTATAAGGGAGCTAGGAAATATGAAGGAGCAACCAGAATGTTTGGAAAGCATTATTGTGAGTCTCTCTCCAATAGTTTTGCCTGGGTCAGAAGAGTAAAAGGAGTCTTCCCTGAGGAAGTGAGGTTTGAATTGAGACTTAAAGGTCAGGTGAACGGCTAGGATGATGACAGCAGTGGGGGAGGGGGGTAGAGAAAAAACATCACATGTATGGCAGAGGGAATCATCTGTCTGAAGTCCCAGCAGCAAGAGAAAGTGTGGCAAGTCTGAGGAACTGAAGGCTTGGAATATGGCTAGACAGTGGAGATTAAAGCAAAGGCTGAGGGATCTGTGTCCTTTGTTGCTTTATCCTAAGAAAGACAGGAAGTCATTGAAAATTCACTTATTTTAACAATCATTTTGGATAATCAAGTCATGAATTTTGTTGGCTGGTAACTTCTGAGTCAACGTAACTATGAATGGTATTTATTCTAAAAAGACGTTTTGAGGGAAGCCATTGTAAGATGTTCCTGGAAGTAAAATATCATTCCTTATTCATATTTCCTAATGGGACCGACCAAGTGATAATCTGTTAATTATCAAATACTAATCCCTAAAACAGTGGTTTTTCTATCTTGGCTGCCCACTAGAATCCCCTGGGAAGTCTTTAAGAATCTCAATGCTCAATTAAGGCAGAATTTCTGAGTGTGAGACCCAGGCATCAGTGGGTTTAAAACTCCCTGCATGATTCCAGTGTGTAGCCAAGGACGAGAATGACAGCTCTACAACCGTGCATGAACAGTGATTCTCAGTGGGACACTGAAGTGTGAGAAGGCATGTGGGAGCAACCTGGGGACTTTCTGCAACTACCCATCACCCAGATTCTGTGAAGCCTCTCTCCCTTGAGGAGAAGGTACCCACTGGGAGAAAAGCACAGAGGGGAGTGGAGGACACTGTTTTTAATAGGATTGTGTTATATATCTCAGAGGTGTTCAAGGTATAAAAAAGTTGAGAACAACTGATCTAGAGTCTCACTGTCAAAAGGAACTTTCCATGGTGACGGAGAGGTTCTATAATCTACGTTGTCCAATATAGTTGCCACCTGCCACGTGTAAGAATTGAGCACTTAAAATAAGACTCATGTGATTCAGGAACTGAATTTTTAAATTAAAATTTTTTAAAAAAAAATAGGCTCCTTGCCCAAGGTGGAGCCCAATGTGGGGCTTGAACTCACAACCCTGTGATCAAGACCTGAGGTGAGATCAAGAGTCAGAAGCTCAACCAACTGAGCCACCCAGTTTAAAAATTAAAATTTTTAACTTTAATAAAATTAAAAATAAATTTAATTTTTATTTTAATTAATTTAAGTTGGATTAGAAATAACCAAAGGCACCTAGAAGCTAGTATGTTGTATAACACATAATAGAGGCTTAACCTGAAATATTTGTCTTAATTACACCTGACAAGTACCACACAAGCTTTGTCTATTGCTTAAGAATATTACATTTATGATCCATCATTTTTCTATAGAAAACTCTGTCTTTCAATCAAGGTGTGTGTAGATATTTTAGATAGTTTGTTCTGTTAAATTCACTTCCTAACATGAACCAGCAATTACTTCCCTCTTGATATTCACATAATAGTGAGCTACCTAGAAGCTTCAAGGTCATCCAGCCTAGGGCATGATCTCAAATATCTAAAGGGGCTGGGCAGGTAAAATAAATGGGCAGACCTTGTTTTTTGCATATTGTACCCAGAGAAATAACATTCTTTTCACAAAGAAATTTGCTCTCTGCCATTTTTTTGGAAACATAGGCCTCTCTGTCAAGCTACCCTGTTCTCATCCCCTTTCCTAGCCTGCTATAGACTTAGCCCCTCATATCCAGAATGCAAAAGTAGAGAAAACTTCAAAGGTCTGGGCCCCCAAGGTAGGAGTGGTTGGTATTTGGCAGAATCAGAAACACAGTAGCAGGATGGAACTTAAGGCTGGTAGAGATTTTTGAGGTCAACAAATCCAAGGAATTTGGAAAAGCTACCTACCTTTATCATGCTCTAGTGTTTTCTTCCCTAAAATGGGACTATTTATCTCTTTACCATACTCACCCAAGGTCTTAGAAGTAGCTAGTGCCAGATCCAAAGCTAGAACCTAATTAATTCTGGGATCTTCCTTTCCATTAAACTCTTACCCGAGTTTCTTGCGATGAGCCAATGAAGTTACATCTATGGACACACTTTGCAAGCTATAAATTTCTATACTAACATCTGTTGTTATTGTTACTGCTTATTTCAAACACTACACACAAAGCCACAGTGTCTTCAATTTCAAGTATTTATCACTATAAATTAGTTGTTTCAAACTCTACCAGCTTATAACTGTCATATAAGTTTCTCACATTATTTTTAGCTGCTAATAACAGAAACCTTATATAACAGTGGCTTCAGAGAAAAAAGGTTACTATTTGCTCATGAAAATGAGATCCATACTCAGACTGGAAGAAAGGCCACCAAGATGTTGTTAGTGCAGTCAACAACAGAATAATTTCCTAAAGCAAATTTGGATTTCTCATCTTAGAAGGCAAAAAGGGTTTGGGATTTTTAGATGAAATTTTTGTTTCCTTTCTTTCTTTTTTCTTTTTTAAACTGTCTTAGCTCACATTTTATTTATTTATTTATTTATTTATTTATTTAGTATGATGTTATGCTAGTCACCATACAATACTTCATTAGTTTTTGATGTAGTGCTCCACGATTCATTATTTGTGCATGACACCCAATGCTCCATGCAATACATGCCCTCCTTAATACACACCAACAGGTTCACTAATCTCCCACCCCCTTCCCCTCTAAAACCCTCAGTTTGTTTACTGGAGTCCATAGTTTCTCATGGTTCATATCCCTCTCTGATATCTCCCTCTTTAGTTTTCCCTTCCTTCCCCTGATTCCTCCATGCTATTCCTTATGTTCCACATGTAAGTGAAACCATGTGATAATTGACTTTCTCTGCTTGACTTATTTCACTTGGAGTAATGCCCTCCAGTTCCAACCATGTCAGTGAACACAGTGGATATTCATCCTTTCTGATAGTTGAGAAATAAGCCATTGTATATATATATATGAGCCACATGTTCTTTATCCATTCTTCTGTTGAACGGCATCTCAGCTCCTTCCACAGTTTGGCTATTATAGACATTGCTGCTTTGAACATTGAGGTGCATATGGCCTCTCTTTTCATTACATCTGTATCTTTGTGGTAAATACCCAGTAGTGCAATTGCAGGGTTATAAGGTAGCTCTATTTTTAACTTTCTGAGAAATGTCCACACTGTTTTCTGAAGTGGTTGTACCAATTGCATTCCCACCAAGAGTGTAAGAGTGTTCCCCTTTCTCCACATCCCCACCAACATTTGTTGTTTCTTGGCTTGTTAATTTTTGCCTTGTTAATTTTCTAACTGGTGAAAGGTGGTATTTCAATGTGGTTTTGATTTGAATTTCCCTGATGGCTAATGATGTTGAACATTTTTTCATGTGTCTGTTAGCCATTCATATGTCTTCTTTTGAGAAGTGTCTGTTCATGTCTTTTGCCCATTTTCTTACTTGATTATTTGATTTTTTGGTGTTGAGTTTGAGAAGTTCTTTATAGGTATTGGATATCAGCCCTTTATCTGTAGTGTCATTTACAAATATCTTCTCCCATTTCTATGGGTTGCCTTTTAGTTTTGTTGACTGTTTCCTTTGCTGTGCAGAAGCTTTTTGCCTTGATTAAATCCCAAAAGTTCATTTTTGCTTGTCTCCCTTGCCTTTGGAGACATGTCTTGAAAGAAGTTGCTGTGGCTGATGTCAAAGAGGTTACTGCCTATGTTCTCCTCTAGGACTTTGATGGATTCCTGTCTCACATTGAGATCTTTCATCCACTTAGAGTTTACCTTTGTGCATGGCATAAGAAAATGGTAGAGTTTCATTCTTCTGATATAGCTGTAGATGACAATTTTTCTGATTTTGAAAAAAAAAAAGTCATGTGATACTGTCTTTGCCCACCACAGGAAGTTATGGGAACTTCTGTTTTTTGAACACAGTTCCACAAAGTGATGACTTAGAGTAACAGAGAAAGATCATACCATGTCCCATAAATAATCTAACTGTAATCCAACCATTTATATACAACCCAACATTATTGCATATTAATCTTTTATAATATTTCTAGTTGCCTGATCATAGGTTTCTGGAAGTGGAAAATAGAATGTAGACATGTATTGGCAAAATGCCTTCAGAAAGGTTGGAATCACTTTTGGTATCACTAGTAGGGGATGAAAGCATTTCTCACCATAAAATCACCAAGGTTGAGAATATTCTACTTTCCCCCCCAAAGATAGGGAGTGAAGGAAGGAGAGGGAGGAAAATTTAGCATTGAAACATTGTTTTATTTTTCACTCTTTGAAACATGAATGAGCAGCCAGGAAACTAATTCAATGAGTATCATCATATTATAATGGAGGTTGCTGTAAAGCAACCCCATAAAATGGTCTGTTGTCAGTAGGACAAGAAAATCATTGAAATCCAGAGGTTTTGTCAAAAGACAGCCTGAACAGTATAAAGGAGAGTCTTAAGTGTGTGTGTGTTCTTCAAAATTTTGTCAGCTTATTTTGATACTCTAATCTTTCTCTTTGTCTCTGTCTCTGTCTCTGTCTCTGACTCTACACACACACACACACACACACACACACACACACACAATCTTTTAGGAAACACTGGATAAAACGTTAAGCTCTTCCTATCCAGATCCTTCTAATAGTTTCAGATTTACTAAAAAATATGAACAATGTACTAACCAAATTATTGAAAGTCATTAGGATTTATCTGATTTTTGAGATCAAATTGGTGGATTAGCTGACTGTAGTTGATAAAACTGCTCCAAATTTCCAGTTGCTTTGGCACTTCTGGAATGAATATATATGTAGTACACCTGTGTAGTACACCTATTTCCAACATGAAGGCTTTAAACAAATATTTACATTCTACCATTATTGCATGAATATATTCAAGAGAGTCATAGAACTGGTATAATGGTTTGTGATTAGGTGAAGTTATTAAGCAAAACTTTTAGGAGAAATTGAACTTTGCTTAGAATTTTAAAAATGGAGAAATGAGATTTGGAAGACATTGGGAAGACATTAAAACATATATTTGAGATACTGTGAGGGAGAGAAGGAGAGAAATATAAGGAAGAAGGCCAAATTAGTAGAGGTATGTGGGTGACAAGGAGGCAGAGACATGGCATAAGATGATTTATTTATGGCAAATCCAGCTCAGGTTGTGGGAGGCCTTCAAGAGCAAGACTGAATGATTTATTTTGACTAGAGCCGAGAAGGGCCCCTGCAAGATTAAGTCTCTGGATATCATGATCCTAGTGCCAGGCATGAGAAATTATTTTGGCAGCCCCGTGCAGGATAATTGGGAGTGGCTAGAGGCTCTTTGTTGAGTCGAGAAAGAAGAACGTTCGGGTAATCTAGAAAGTAAACCAGAAACTGGATGCAGTAGAAATATAGGGAAGATTTGGAAGATTCCAGGCACATCAGAAAAGGACACAGGAAATATCACAGCAACTCACAGAATAGGTCTGTTGGGAGCAGTGTTCTCTTTTGGCAATGGCACCAACATGGCGGCAGGCTTCTTCAAACATGGCTACGGCTTCCTCAGTGCCCAGAAAATGTCAGTCATTTGCCTCCTACTTTCCCTTATGAGTTCATTAGGTCTCTCTCATGTCTGAATATCTCCAAACACTTCTTGAGCCTCTTTCTGTCTTCAGCAGGCATGCTTTTTAGTGTAAGTAGTTGCTTTTTGCAAGTGACTCTTTGTGACCCAAGACAGATAGGATGGAACTGCAGATCACCCTGAAGTTTGGGACTTAATGGGTCATTGGATAATAAAGATAGCATAGGAAGAAAAAGCAGGAGGGGAAAATTCCAGCAACTGAAGAATAAATGGATTCATGGCTGCACAGGCACGGAATACAGGTCAACAACAATTATTGCGTTATAATGGAGGGGGCTGGAAGAAAGCCTCCATTTGGAATGCAGTGAGAGCAGTCCTACAAGACGGATCGCATTAATATGAAAAGAATATTATTGAAATCAAGAAGGTACAACAGAGGGCAACCAGAATGATGCAAGGACTCAAGGACCTTAATTATTTACAAAGGTGGAAACATAGTTGCTCTACTTTCCTCTGTTAAAAAAAAAGAAAAGAAAAGAAAAGAAAGAAATGTAAAGGGAATTCACCAAGAATGTCCTCAATTCCAAGGTAACAGACTAGAGGGAGATTTGCAAGGACTAAAAGTCAAAGAGAAAGAAAAAAGAAGGGCTGTGTACTTAAGCCCAGAAAGAACATGGTATTAAATAAGTTTTAGAGGGATTTCTTTACAAAAACAGAGGTGAATTTACAGTGCAAGCTGCTACACAGGTTTAGATTGCTAATATGTGTGTACTGTACCTATGCATATGTGTATTTACACAAATACTATATATTTTAAGGAGATAAGCATTACAAAGGAAAGTAATTATAGGGTGGCACAATTGCAGACTCAACTAGACTTACAGGGATTTCCTGTTCTAAAATTTCCTGTGTTCCCTAACCCTTCCATGTAATTTTCAGTGTTTTGAGTGTCCACTGGCACTACAGACTAAACACTGAAACAACCTAGAATGATATTCAGGTGAAACTTACAGGAATATAAATCTGATCTGGAGTTGTCACATCACCACTTAAAATACAGTGTATTGACACTCAAACTAAGGAAACTCTGAAGAATGCCTTCTAAGGAATAAGCCACAGAAGCACTGAAAATCCACTTACCCCAACCAACAGGTACCGACCCCACATCAAACTCAAAATGGACTCCGGTATTGTCTATCTATGTTTTGATTGTTGTCACAAAGCAATGGTATTTCTTGAACTCCCATCATACACACTGAAATCTATTTTGCAACGTGAACTAAAACAGAAACGGAAGACAGGTCCCTTTTTCCCAGAAGTTACGAGTAACCTTTCACAGCTATGTCCCCGGGACTGAGTGCGGTGCCTGTCATGCGGTGGATGCTCAATAAATCTGGGACAATGAGGGGACATCATCAGCTATTGCTGATGGAGAAGCTACAAAGAGCTGGGCTTTTTTGGATGCATTATGACATTTAATCTTCATGAAGACTCTGTGATGTCCATAGTTTAATCCCTATTTTATGCAGGTACAGAGAAGCTAAGTATATCCTTTAAGGTCACACAGCCTACAGGTAGTATAGATGGGACACAGGCCCAGACCTGGGCACTTCTCTCTGAGCCACAGTATGTTCTTTTTTTTTTTTTTTCTTTTTTTTTTTAAGATTTTATTTCTTTATTTGACAGAGAGAAACAAAGCTAGAGAGGGAACACAAGCAAGGGGAGAAAGAAAGGAAGAAGCAGGCTTCCTCACCGAGCCCGAAGCCCGATGCAGGGATCGATCCCAAATCTCCGGGATCACTACCTGAGCCCAAGGCAGACCCTTAACGACTGAGCCACCCAGGCCCCCCCACAGTATGTTCTTTAATCAAGTTGTGAAAACAAGATAAATGCATTTGAAACAATAATAAGGGATGCAAGATGGAAAATACTTAAAAGCTGGAGGGTATGGCCCAGACTCCACATGTTAGAGAGATTCAGAGCAGGCACAGCCTGGAGTGGTCAGGAACTTCTTAGAAGCAGGATCACGGAGAGGGCCTTGAATGTTGAGAGGATCAGAAGGAAAGGTCACTCATAACCAGCTGTGTGGTTTGCTAGTTGTAAAGGTTAAAAGTTGCCAAACCTGGCTGGACAAGTCTGAATTAGCATTGAAAAGAGTCACTGGTGTAGAAAACTGGTATGCGTATGCGTATTTCCCTCCTGATAATCTCTCTGTGATGGGAAGAGGGGAAAATGTTTAAAAACACTGACTCCAGCCTCCTCAAGGGAAGGTTGCTAGAGATTCCCTTTGAAGAGAAGGTTGCTAGAGATTCCAATACAAAGAAGCCAACATTTTATACTACTTACTCCTTTCTACTTCTGTTCTGCCTAAGGTTTCAACTGAGCTGCATCAAGGATTGGTAATTTCAAAATGTTAGCCATGCTTTGCGCTGCTAAAACTATGCTGTTCTAGACAGTAGCCACCGGCCGTATATATCTGTCAAGCATTTGAAATGTGGCTGGCCCAAATTGGGATGTGTCCTAAGTATAAAATCCATGCCAATATCTTATGTAAGAAAATGTAAACTATTTTATTATTTTTATATTGGTTATATACTGATAATATTTTCCATGTATTGGATTAACTATAATACATTATCATCATGAATTTCACTTGTTTCTTTTTTCTTTGTTAATGGGGCTACTAAAAATTTTTAAATTCCATATGTGGCTCACATTATATTTCTATCGGTCATACACTAGTTTGCTAGAGCTTCCAAAACAAAGTAGGATCAACAGGGTAGATTCAACAGCAGGAATTTATTTTCTTACGATTCTGGAGGCTAGAAGCTCAAGATCAAGATGTCAGCAGGACTGGTTTCTCCTGAGGCCTCTCTCCTTGGCAAGTAGATGGCTCTTCATGTGTCTTCACATGGTGTGTGTGTGTGTGTGTGTCTGTGTGTGTCTGTGTGTGTGTGTGTGTGCGTGTGTGTGTGTGTGTGTGTGTGTCCTAATCTCTTTTTCTTATGAGGACACCGTATGGATTAAGGCCCACCCTAAAGACCTGATTTAACCTTAATTACCTCCTTAAAAACCCTATCTCCAAATACAATCACATGCTGAGGCACTGGGGTTAGGATTTCAACATGAATTTTGGAGCAACATAGTTCAGCCCATCACAGGTCAACACCTTGCTGGAAGGAAGGGGGACGATGCAGGGGGATGTTTTTGATTGAGCAAGATACCTTTTGAAGTGTTTTAAATGAGTTTTAATGTGGGCCTGAGGCAAGAAGGCACAGGATTTCTTAGGCTTAACCAAATGGGAGATGGAGGTAGAGACAAAGAGTAGACAAGCTAGACGGAGGAACGTGGATGGGTGCAGGAACAGGGGAGTGGGAGAAATGATCAATAGCATCACTGGAGAGCAGAGATGTAAGAAAAGGAAAGTTGCTGCTGATACATCCTGTGTAGCAAGAATTCAAGGGGGTTTTAAGAACAGGAATGTGATCTCGTACTTACTCCGCGTCCGTGTGGGCATGACTGCAGCACAGAAGCCTTTTTCCGACCAGAGATACTAAAGCACCTGCCGCAGCAACCACTGCAGCCACCAGGCCACTGCTCTGTGCAAGGCACTGCCTTGAAAACCCAAAGTGGAAGGGATGGTGTGGGACAGAAATGACGGAGCAGCCTCAGAAGGCAGCAAGTGAAGGAAATCAGGAATTCAGCTGGTAAAAGGAACTGGAGAAGTAGAGGAAAGGTGAGTCGGTTGAGATTCTCCATCAGTGTTGACTCGAAACTTATGGGGAGGTGGGGGAAAGTCCATGGCCTCCTACCATCTGGGGAATGAGGGCTTGAACCCATCTCATTTCGCTATTAAAGAGAATATAAAGGGGATGGCTTGGTGGCTCAGTTGATTAAGCGTCTGCCTTCAGCTCAGGTCATGATCCCGGGGTCCTGGGATCAAGTCCCACATTGGGCTCCCAGCTCAGCAGGGAGCCTGCTTCTCCCTCTGCCTGTTGTTGCCACTGCTTGTGCTCTCTCTCTCAAATAAAGAAATAAAATCTTAAAAAAAGGGAGAGTGTAAGACCACAAGGCTGAAGGATGGGGAGATGCCCTGATGCCTGGATTTTGAGTCTTACCCAGTAAAATTCATCATATTTGCAGATGGTTGTCTACTTCAAGTCCTTTACACACATCATCTCATTTGATTTTCAAAACAAACATGTGAAGGAAACAACTATACCACACCACTTAGCTTTCCCATTTTACGGATTAAAAATTGGAGGCTCAGAGGATTTGCACAATTTTTGGAATGAAAGCACAGACATATCGGTGCTACTGTAGCCCTCCCACAGCTTCCTGCCATACTCACCCCGAACAGCACACACACACACACCTGCTGGACCAGTGTATGTGGGCAGGACTCCTAATGCTCAGTTTTATGTCAGAATCTCTCACAATCCACTGTTTCAGCCTATAAGCTCATGTATGATCTAATTCTAAACACTTCGGGTAGGGTAACAAAATGAATGCCAGGAAATTATCAAGAAAGTTCATGTCAAATTGAAAAATATGTTTGTTTTCTTGGTGTTTCTTTTGTGAGGATAGGTATGGTTTCATTTATTTATATATTTTATTACTATTATTATGTCCAGTTAACCGACATATATACATCATTATTTTCTTTTTTTTATAATATATTTTTTAAAGATTTATTTGACAGAGAGAAACACAGCCAGAGAGGGAACACAAGCAGGGGGAGTGAGAGAGGGAGAAGCAGGCTTCCTGCCGAGCAGGGAACCCGATGTGGGACCTGATCCCGGGTCTCCGGGATCATGACCTGAGCCGAAGGCAGTCGCTTAACCACTGAGCCACCCAGGCGCCCCTACATCATTATTTTCTGATGTAGTGTTCAGTGATTCATTAGTTGCATATAACACCCAGTTCTCATTACCACACGTGCCCTCGTTAATACTCATCACCCAGTTACCCCATCCCCCCACTCCCCTCCCTTCTGTAACCCTCAGACACAGACACTTCTCCAAAGAAGACATACAAATGGCTAAGAGACACATGAAAATATGCTCAGCATCACTCGGCATCAGGGAAATACAAATCAAAACGACAATGAGATACCACCTCACACCAGTCAGAACCAGTCAGCTAAAATTAAGAAGTCAGAAAACGACAGGTGTTGGCCTCGCAGAGAAAGGGGAACCCTCCTACACTGTTGGTGGGAATGCAAGCAGGTGCAGTCATCCTGGAAAACAGTATGGAGGTTCCTCAAAAATTTGAAAATAGAGCTACCCTACAACCCAGCAATTGTACTACTAGAAAAATTATGTTTTAAAAATAGCAGCTACATGTGTCTTACAGGTATTTTAGCAAAAAGCTGTTGCCTAAATTGGGTGAAAAATCTCAGCATCTCACATAGGTTATCTTTCTTATCTTTGCCCTGGGAAAAGATTTGGAGAAAGCAGATTCATTGACTTAAAATGTATCAAGGAAAGAGGATGCCTTAAACTTTTTCTCCCTCTGTCAGCATGAAAATGAAAACATATCAAGTGGGGAAAAGGGGAACTTTTCATTCAGCGATAGATTAAAAAAATTTACTAAGCATAGTTCTCTTTACTTGATACCCGCCACCTTCCTCCCAGCATAATTGTTCATAAATCCCCTCTCTGATCCAAGGAACAGTGCCACAAATTGTGTATGGAGGTGATACGACTCACCTTGATGTCTTTTTCTAGGTGCTTGTTTTCTTATTTTTTAATGGTCATCAGCATGGTGTGCTAACATTTGCAGAGCGATCGTAACTAAGAAAACATAATCTACAGACATCTTTTTCATGACTAGCCAGCCAAAGGTTTAGTGATTTGGTTGAAGAGACAAGCTCTAGAAAAATTTTAGAAGGAAAAAGTCACATGATGCATTCTAGAACAAAGGCAGTTTCCACCTGTCTCCAGAGAAGAATATGAGACATTTCTGAAGAGTCCCCAGGTCGCCTCACTCTAGCTCTTGCAACTCCAAGTGTGATCTACTGACCAGCAGCATAGGTGTCTCAGGTGTGCTTGTGTGAAAAGCCAGTTCTCAAGTCCCTTGTTAGATATACTGATTCAGAACTGCCCCTTGAAAGCATCCACAGCTGATGTACTTGGAAGTTTAAAAGCACTGCTGTAGGTAATTCCCAGATACAGCACGTAAATCCTGGCAGAGCAGAATTTGAAGCCCCAGCTACAGTGACATTTGAGGTTGAAATCATGGGCAGACTCTTCGGAAACAACTTCATAACCCAGAGAGCAAACATCTGTGACCCACCGTAATGCTGGGTGGAATCATGGCAGCCTGAAATATTGCACCATTCTCACTTGAAGTGATGGCTGAAATTCCACAGTCGGCTCCCAAGCTAGTCTTCAGGGACAGTGCCCACATAACCAAACAAATGGCCCGCCAGTGCAGCCCAAAGCCAGGGAACTGAGACTGGCCATTACTGCTCAGTGGGGAGGAGTGTGAAAAGCCTGTGGGGGTAGGAGGATAAGGGCAAGAGTGCGAGGGAGCGGAAACAGAACTAAAGGGAAAGCAGTTTAGGTGTGCTGGACAGCCACGGTCGGGTCACCACCCATTGGAGAGAAGAGGCAGGAACAAAGCAGGAAGGGGTAAAGATGCCTCTCTGAGGCTAACTGAATCACACAGGAGCCCTGAAGTCTGAATGACAATGTAAATGGCCTTCTTGGCTTTCCTAGAGGAGAGAGCACAGTGCGATGTGAGTCCCCAGTCCACCCTGCACACAATCCTGCCGTTTCCTGACAGCTTTTAGGGCCAAGGACTTGCCCTCAGGCCATGGGTCCCATCAGCACTTGTATACCAATTCCAAAGTGGTGACTGTGGGAGGAAAAGAGCCAATTGCCTGATACACTTCAAAAATAATCATCATCATCATCATCATCATCATCTAAAGGTCTTTAACCTGTTAACAATTCACTGACAAACCCTGAGTTTGCCTTTATTGGAAGAAATGATGCTGGGGCCAGAACAGAGACTGCAGATTGATTGATTTTTTTAATTTAATATTTGTTCATGGGGAGGCTGGCTTTTTTATTGCGGCGGCACCTGCTAGTGCCATTATAGTTACAAGGCCTGTTGGAGAGACTTTATGGTGAAGGCTTATTTCTATTATAAATACTGGTTGGGGCTGGTGGTTAATATCCCTACAGTTTCCTGTTATACTGGGCTCAATCAAATCTGGCCCATATTGTTAAATCACACACATCATCTCTGCACACAAAAAATTTTAAAATGCATGTTGTGCCAAAATCAACATCATTAATTAAGTCATGGAGAAAATATTACCCAAGTCAATCCTTAAATTAATCACTAACTTCAGATTAAGAATGTGAACAAACAAGTTTCTTAAAGCTCATTTTGAACTCAACTCAGTTATAAAAGCTCAATTACTAAAACTATATTATAAAAATATATACATTTGTTTTGTTTGCTTTTTTTAAATATATACATTTGATTGCTATAAAAATACTTACTCAAACAAGCAACTCTGCAAGTGGATTTCCCTCCATTTACTCAAAGATGATAAAAGCGTATTAATCACACAGTTTATTGTCCTATCAGCTAAGAAACTATTATGTGTTTAACAATCATACCATTTATATCCCAACTTTCCAAACTCAGATACATACTGTAAAATATTTATATATCCTACTTAATAGTAAGTGTAAATTCTAATTCTCCAAACCAATATGTCAAAATGGGATTTGTCTTTGGAAGGTAAGGTTTCCCTCACACATTAGCAATAGCAAGCATAGGCATGAAGTGAAATGCACTTGGATTCCAGTCCCTTTCTTCATTTCAGCCCCTTTCCAAAGCTCTGTGACCATGGGCTGGTTAATTAACATCTCTGTATTTCATATTTTCTCATTAGTCAAACAAGAGAATAATGGCATCTACCATTGTTGTTGCTGGAAATAGTAAAAGAACTAACAGATGGTTAATTCCAGGTCAAGGGTTAAAAAAGTAAAAGTGAGCCTGGGCTATCTCAGTACACCAGAAAATATGGACATGCTTAAAGTATAATAGATATAGGTTGCAATCAGCAGAATAGCATTCCCCCAAAGACATCCCTACCTTAATCCCCAAACCTCTACATGTGTTATCTTACATGGCCAAGGCAAAGGGGAATTCAAGTTGCAGAGAAAATTGAAATTGCTAATCAACTGACTTTAATATAAGCAGTTTATCCTGAATTTTCTAGGTGGGTCCAATGTCATTGCAAGGGTACTTAAAAGTGAAAGAGGGAGGCAAACAGGGTCAGTGTCAGAAACTTGCAGATGCCAGTCTGCTGGCTATGAAGAGAGAGAGATGAGCCCCTAAGCCAAGGCATGTGGGCAGCCTCCAGAAGCTGGAAATGGCAAGGGCCTCCAGAAGGCACATGATTCTGCATTGCCTTCATTTTGGCCCAGGGAAGCCAGTTATAGAATTCGGACCTTCAGAGCTGGAAAAGAATAAATTTGTGTTGTTTAGCTCACTAAATTCACAGCAATACAGCAAGGGGACACTATTGCATAGGTCAAGAAAATAGGATCCAGCTTGCATACATACCAGGGAAGAATGATAAAGCAACTGTTAACATTTGGGGAACCTGGGTGAAGAGTAGAAGGAAATTCTTTGTACTGAATGCAGTTTTCACAGTATGTCCGAAACTGTGTCAAAATTAAGCTTTAAACAAGAGAAAAATGGTTTGCGTGGGGACAAATCAGATCCCCAGCCTCCCTCCCCTATTCCACACAGCCAGGCAACTAATTGCCCCTCCCTGACATCAGAACAAGATCAGAGTTTCTGACTCTTAAGGCCCTGACGTGGGAGCACCAGGCAAGCAGAAAGAGGAGAGGCTGGACCTGGAAAGTAAAAATTAAAGTA
Source organism: Spilogale gracilis (assembly GCA_004023965.1). NCBI lineage: Eukaryota > Metazoa > Chordata > Mammalia > Carnivora > Mephitidae > Spilogale > Spilogale gracilis. Next base: position 200,642 of record PITA01000415.1, on the reverse strand, counting down.
AAGTCTACTTGCAAAATGGTGGGACCTTTCTACTAAGCTATGAAAATAAGCAGCCAGTTTGACACCCCAACCCTCATCCATTGGTAGAAATCTGAATTACTCCTTTCTGGAGAAACTAATCAGTCCAAGAGTAGACACCCACAGGAGGGTTGCCCAGTGAAAGAACAAGACCACTCTTCACTGAAGACCACATGTTAATGAGATTCATATACATGCACGATGGCCCCTTAGAAATATCCACAATCTAATCCCTGGAACCTATGAATATGTTAGATGACATGATGGGGGAATTAAGGCTGTAGGGGGAATTAAGTTTGGTAATTAGTCAGCCCTAAAATAGAGACATGATGCTGGATTATTCGTTTAATCCCAAAGTCATCATAGGGATCCCTTAAAAAAGAAGACAAAGGCCAAAGAGGAAAGTCACAGGGAAATGTGACCATGAAAAAAGGTGAGAGATATGATGCGATTCAACCTGCCATTGTTGGCTTTGAAGGTGAGCGGGACCAGAAACTGAAAAAAGCCATAGAAACAGATTCTCTCCCTAGAGATTCTAGAAAGGAAGGCAGCCCTGCCAGGAACATGATTCCAGCCCAGGGAGACCCATGCTGGATTCTAACCTATGGAATTGTAAGGTAATACATTTGTGTTGTTTTAAGCCTTACACGTATGGTAATTTGTGAGGGAAGCAAGAAAAACTAATACACACATCCAGAGCTTCCAGTTGGCTTCATACAATCTTCATCTTAAATGCAAATGTACATTAAAGAATCACCTGACATTTGAGAAGAACTTTCAACAGAAAGACAGGGATGGAAATGAACGAACAAACAACAGAAGAAAGACATACAATACAGAATGCAATGATGTTCCCAGGGAAATAAGTGGACATATTGCATCCAGGAGACAAGAACAGGGTGCCATTTATTTATTGTATTTATTTAACACTGACATAGAACTCACTATCTGCCAGGCAATATGCTAAGTGCTCTACAAATATTAAACTATTTAGTCATCATCACAGCTCTATGGGGTAGGTTCTGTTATCCTTATTTTACAGGTGAGGAAGTCACAGAGAGGTTAAGTAACTTGACCAGGATCACATAGCAAAGCTAGGTTGTGAGCACAACAGTTTGGCTCCAGGATCACACAAGAATACTTGGGGATATAAAAATATAATAGCAGAAATGGAGGAAAAGGTACTGAAAATGTTGAAATATACAAGGCAATATTTGAAGAAGGAGAAAAATATATAAGGAAATCAAAAACAGGATAAAAGATGTGAGAAACCCAGGAATTTCAATATCCAATTAATAATAGTTTTAGCAGGGGCACCCGGGTGGCTGAGTTGTTAAGCATCTGCCTTCAGCTCACGTCATGATCCCAGGGTCCTGGGATCAAGCACCTTATCGCGATCCCAGGTCTACAAGAAGCCTGCTTCTCCTTCTCCCACTCCCCCTGCTTGTGTTCCCTCTCTCACAGTCTCTCTCTGTGTCAAATAAATAAATAAACTCTTAAAAAAATAGTTTCAGAAAAATAAAACAGAGAAAACAGAGGGGAAGAGATTGTTAAAGAACTTCTTGGAGAAATTTTTCAGAACAGCGGGACATGAATTTCCAGATTGAAATGACCTGTAGGGTGCCCGGTGCAATAACTGAAAAATAAGTATTATCAAGTATAAGTTGATATACTGAATATATCTGTATTACTGAGTATTACTGTCCTTCCAAAAAATAATACATTGAAACCTATTTCCTCAATGTGATGGTATTTGGAGGTAGGCCTCTGGGAGGCAATTAGTTAATTAGAATGGAATCTTCATGAATGATATTCGTGCCCTTACAAAAGAGACCCCTGAGAAATCCCTCACCCTTTCACCTATGAGAATACTGTGGAAGGGAGCCATCTGTCTATGAACCAGCAGAAGGCTCTCACCAGACACAGAATCTGTTGGAGTCCTGCTCTTGGATTTCTTAGCCTCTAAAGCTGTGAGAAATAAATGTCCAGTGTTTATAAGATGCCACTTTATGGTGTTTTGTTATAGCAGAAGCCTGAATGGACTAAGAAATCAAGTCACACAGAAATTTCAGGATATCACATATAAAGAAGTCCTAAAAACTTTCTGAAGAGAAATAAAACACATAAGATATTTAAACGATTGGCAAAAATAGTGGCATCAGATATCTTAATGGCAACACTGAAATTTAGAAGACAATAAATCAATGATGTAAAAAATCTCAAGGGAAATGTGTTCCACACTAGAATTTCATGCCCAGTCAACCCACCAGTCAAATGTGAGATCAAATAGACATTTTAAGATATATAAGGTCTCAACATCTTTATCTCCCATGCACCCTATCTCAGGGAGCTCATTAGTATATTACCCAATGAAACAAGAAGATAAAACCAGAAAAGGAAAACATGGGAGTCAAGAAACAGGCAATCCCAAAGATGATGATGAAAAGGAAGTCCCAAATGATAGCTGTGCAGTGGCCTCGAGGAGACCACTCAAACATGAACAGGGGGATTGAGGTTCTAGTCTCCTAGGAGAAAAAACAAGACAATTGGTAGACTACCTACTGGGTTTGACTGAACTAAGAGGAGTGTTAGAGTTTAGAGTTTGAAGAATGAATTTGTGATAGTTACGTAGGAGACTAAGTTTTTAAAAAGTGAAGCAGCTATTAATTCCCCCCAAAATCAAAACTGCCATAAACATTTCAGCTGTAACTAATATTAAGGTCATAATAAAGCAAATGCTGAAATTGAATTTTTCAAGGCTTTGAAATAAGTATAATGAGAGGATGGGAAGATGGGAGAGCTGAATCCTCATTTCCCAAGGCAGGAGGTCAATAAATAATATTTTAAAATGGAAATTCAAGATATTAAAATACAAGATTGTTGTTTTAAAATATGAAGTTAAATAGCAGAAGGAACAACCAAGATAGTTGAAAGCGATTGTCTCCGTGGAGAGGGACTTCAAAGATAGGGGAGAGGATGGAACAGGAAAATAGTATTTCATTATAAACCTTGTAGTACAATCTGACTTCTTTTTTCTCTTCTTCACCTCTTTTTTCAATTTGTTATACTATACAAAAGCATCATTTTGATAATTAAGACTAAACATAAATGTCTTGAACAGGATTTGGCACTCAGTATGTGCTCAATTAATAGTCGGTGTTGGTGTTCATACTACTGTGAACTTTGTCAAAGCTGTAACACTAGAAGGGGAATCAGTCCATATTCTGCACAATAGCCTTAAAGTAAGTTACTTCGTGCTTTTCCATTTCTCCATTCAAAGATAAAAATGCTTAGTGAATCAAACTCTAGATAAGACTAAGGTACATGTACATTTAAAAATGTTCTAAAAATACTGGAAATTTGTTCTCTAAATGCATTCCTGAATATTTTCTTTAAGCTAGAAGAAAGTTTAGCTAAAGATGCTTCCTATTATACTGTAACCGTATCTTATTTACCTCTTGATTTATTACTCATCTTTTCACTTATTTTCATTAAAAAACATCGTTCATCTACTATGTGCCAACACTGTTTTGGAGAAATATCAATACAGACAAAATTCCATACCTTTGTGGATCTTACATTCTATTACAGAAGAAAAAAGAGATTCTAAAGATAGAGACGGTGGGACTTGTTAATGGATGTGATGTAAGATGTGAAAAACAGGAATTTTAAAAATCTTCCAAAATTTTTGGCCTAAGTAACTGGAAATACAATTGTCATCAACTGATATGGGGTAAAGTGTGGAAAAAGTAGTGTTTACTGGGAAGATCAGAATTAAGTGTTGGAATTAAGGTCGAGATGCCTATTATATATCTAAATGGAGGATCGAGTAGAGGCTGAATATGAGTCCAAAGTCCAAAGAAGAGATCTGGACCGAAGATACATTTTTGGAATCATTGGTCTATCAGTCAGGGTTCAGGGCCGGGCAGAGAAACCATTCAAGGTATTTGAGGTGGAAGCTTCCAAATTTGTTGGAAAGGGTGAAAGAACATATTTCAGTGACCACCACTGGGTGTTTAATTCTGAAATCCCTTCATCAGAGCTGTGATCCAGAAGGCAAGACACTGTTACCACTACCACCATTCCATGTCTTGAACCCAAGAAACTGGTAAAAAGATGTGAAATGTGGAGCTGCTGGAAACACTCATGTATGTAGATGGGGCTGACATAGAAAATTGGCTTCAGCACCCTTTCCATCTTCTCCTTCTCCTTTGAGTACTTATTGTCGGCAGAGCCTAATTTGCATTCATAAGCTGAGCTGCACAAGAGTCTGGGAAATTTAGTTGTTAGCCTTCAAGTAGCTGAAATACCAAAGGGAACTGAAAGGAATCATATCGATGCCAAAGGTATACAATAAACTATATTCGGCATAAATGGCATTGAAAACCATAAGCCTGGAAGAGGTCACCAAGCAAAAAAATGGAGAAGAGAGGAGAACCAAAGACTAAGCGAGCTGTGGCTCATGCCAGCATTAAGAGACAGGAGGTGAAAGGAAACAGAAATGGCATCCAAGTTGAGTGGAACATTGGATGGACTATTGTCTTGAAAGCCAAATGAAGAAAGTGGTTTAAGGGGGAAAGAGTGATGATCAGTGCCATATCTTTGGATGCTGTACAGTTTTAATTTTTTTAAATAATGCATAGTTATTGTAAAAACAAAGATACAAAGAATAAAGATCACTTGAAGTTCTACTCCTTACGTAGAAGTAATCATAACTAATATTTGGTGAACTACTCAGTGTAATGTACAAATATGTATAACATTTCTGTACATGCTGTTACCTAGCTACCTATATACAATTACATGTACATAAATTGTACTATTTATGCTATTTTACAATGCATTTTTATCAGCCAATAATATGACATGGCTGTGTTTCTATGGCCAACAAAGGTATATTTGCTTCATTGTTTATTCAAAACTGTATTTTATAAATAAACCATAACTTACATAACTGTTCCCCTGAAAATGGACATTTAGGTTGTTCCAGTATTTCAATGTTATGTGCAATACTGCATGAACATCTTTGTTAATATGATACAAAATTCTTGGGTGTCTAAAGCTTCTTTTTGCTAAATTAAATATTTGAGGTAGAAAGAATCTATTCTGTTCAGAAATGGTCATATAGTTGCAAAGCTTCATAAAAGAAAAGAATTTGAAATGATGTTATTATAAAACCTAGCACCTGATTTTGTGTGTTTTGAAATTTTGAAAATAATAAAGTGTTTTCTTGAATAGTTTGTATCAATTCACATGATTCTAAAATTTGGTGACTATGCCAGCACAGGTGCCCTTTTGAACTTAGGAGGGTATTATCAATCTATAGTACTGTATTTTTAGAACACTTAGAAAATATTTTTCCCATAAGTTTCATTACCATTATGATTTGATAGTTAAATCAGCCATCAACTTTGTAGATATAATGTTTAAATATTTAACATTGAGTATAATTTCTGCTGCTGGATGGTCAATGTCCAGGGTTGAGTTTAGTAGGAAGCAAGAGAAAAATGAAAACTCAGACTACGATTTACCCAATCATATGGACAGGCAGACTCCAAAAACTTTTAGAAAGTTTTGCACTGTGCTTACCATCCTCCAACAGATTATTTCAATGACAAAGAATTTGTTAAGGTGGGGTGACTTCCTATCTTTCCCTCTCTGTGTATATATTAGCTACTGTGTAGATAAACTTAAGAGTAGTGTGTTCCTCTACAGAGAGATACCTCCATAGTCTCTAGATGAAATGCACTATATACAGAGAGTGAAAGACATTATTAGCATGTAAAATAGAATTCTAAAACTGTGAAGTCAATTATATCATAGGAACACTAGGTACCAAAAGGTAAACAAACATAAGCAAATAAGTTCTAAATCATTCAGTTCTGTTTCCAAGAATATTCAATCTAAGTCTTAAAGCTTCTTATTCCCCCTTTTGTAGGTCATCTTTCCCTGTCTACGTTTTGTGATACGTTGGCCTCTTCAAACATTCTACAGCCATAAAAATCTCAAGGAAATATTTCACCACTTGACAGGCCATTCTGCACTTGGCTGGCCCCAGGAGCCATAGGTGATCTGTTTACTATGACTCCTTGGGCGTCCACATGGGGATGATATCAAAGCCTCTGCAACTAAAGTAGTCATGGTTGACGTTTTCAACAGCCTGTACTCTCAAGGACCTTCAAGTTTCCAGGGATACAAATGGAGCCTTTTTAGACTCTGTCAGCAGTTACTGGAAAAAGAGATAGGGATCAAATAAGAAGGCATAAGCAGTTGCCCCTTCATTAGACCTTTGAGTCAGACACCTCAGGAAACAGATTTTGACACAGAGATTTGGGTGCCAGAGGCTTATTGGGGTATGCTTTGGGGATTGACATTGGGAGTGTGTGAGGGCAGAATTGGGAACAGGGTGATGTTGCCCTTTGATTCAATGGCAACAGAGGCCTCAGCTTGTCCCACAGGGAGCTCCGGAGCTAAGATGGCTCCTCAGAGTTGAGGAGGTAAGTGGTGAGGTGAGTGGATCTGGCCTTGGTGCCCTTGCATTGACCAGTCATTGGATACAGGCTGCCCCCTGGGAAGGAGTGCATTCTGGAGTGAGAGATCTCTTGTTGGCTAAGGGCGTTTCCTGGACCAGGCCTTTACTGTGAGCTACCAGTAGCCACATCCCCTAATAGCAGGGGCCTGAGAGCCTGTCCTGGAGGGAAATCTGGGCAGGGAACTATGGTATACACCAAACCTTCCACTCTCAAGAATTTCATGATGTTCTAGAAAGCCAACTCTATATGAAGAGTTTCAACCTGAGCAAACTGAAGATGGTGATCACTGTCTTTAGACATAGAAAGGCAGTTATCACAGAGGGACCACCAAGGTTCAATGACCCTCAAATGCAGAGTCCCAGCCACCATGGGCATGGTTTCTATAAAACTGAAGCAGGGGTACCTGGGTGGCTCAGAGGGTTAAGCCTCTGCCTTTGGCTCAGGTCATGATCTCAGGGTCGTGGGATCAAACCCCACATTGGGCTCCCAACAGGGAGTCTGCATCCCCCCTCTTCCTCTGCTGCTGCTCCCCCAGCTTGTGCTGTTTCTGTCAAATAAATAATCTTTTTTAAAAAGTGAAAAACTGAAGCAGCTGATTTGAAAAGTCACACCAGATTAAGAAGCATCTCATCTATGGTGAGGGTGCCCCAGATGAATAGAATTTTCCTTGGGGACATGAAATGGGAATTTTTGCCAGAATATTACCAGCATAATCTATAATTAATGTTTCCTTAGATTACCATACAGGTGTCCTGCCCACATCCCTGAGCCCACAGCTGAAATCATCATTAGTACCTATATATGTCAACAGAGCCGACATTTTCCCACCAAATTTCCTGCATCTCTCTTCTCTATCCCCCAGAATGTTGGGCAAATGAGAAGAACCAGGGAGATAATACCCCAGGAAAAACCCTCAGACAATGAAGGTAGATGTTGCCAGATAAATGCCCTAGCCACTTTACCTCTTGACACAGTTCCAGAGTGTGTTCTGCACAGATGGTCCCCAATTGACTGCAATGGCAACCCACTCATTAACACTCCATGTACTGACTCTCTTTTCTTTTCTCATTTCCCCGCTTCCTCTCTCTTCCTGGGACCACCTCCCAGTAAATGACTTGCACCTTAATCTTTGTCTCCACATCTGCTTTGGAGGAAACCCAACTTAAGTGGATAAATGCAGATTATCTCCATTATCATTGGTCTTCATCATTATAATGAAGTCTCTGAAGTAGGGTGTAAATATATTTCTACTGGGGTAAAGCTACTGTCTTCTCTTCACCTCCAAAATTCTACAGAGTAAATGTCCCTCGGTGTCATCTTCTTTCTGACCCTTTACATGTGAGAAAGTTTGGATAAGTAGACAGAAAAAGACACAAAAGGATAATTGATAGGGAGGTGATAGATGATAGATAAATAGATAGATGATAGATAGATAGATAGATAGATAGATAGATAGATAGATAGATAGATAGAATGTGTTCTTGACCATGTACAAAAGCCTGTAAAATTCCTCTTCAGAAGAGACTCTAGCAGTGTAACATCTTTTTTTTTCAGTGCCCCAAGATTCATTGTTTATGCTTCACACCCAGTGCTCCATGCAATACGTGCCCTCAATACCCACCATCAGGCTGGCCCCTCCCCCACCCCTCCCTTCCAAGACCCTCTGTTTGTTTCTGAGTCCAAAGTCTCTATGTTTCATCTCCCTCCCTGATTTACCCCAAATTCACATTTCCTTTCCTCTCCTACTATCCTCCATATTACTCCTTATGCTCCACAAGTAAGTGAAACCATATGATACTTGACTTTCTCTACTTGGCTTATTTCACTCAGCATAATCTCTCTGGTCCATGTTGCTACAGAAGTTGGGTATTCATCCTTTCTGATGGAGGTGTAATATTCCACTGTATATATGGACCATATCTTCTTTATCCATTCATCTGTTGAAGGGCACCTTGGCTCTTTCCACAGTTTGGCGATTGTGGCCATTGCTGCAATGAACATTGGGGTACATATGGCCCTTCTTTTCACTACATCTGTATCTTTGGGGTAAATACCCAGTAGTGCAATTGTAGGATTATATGATTCCTTAAAAAATTAAAAATAGAGCAGTGTAACATCTTTGATTTTGACTCCTTACCATCCATTCCCCTTCCTTGTGTTCCAAACATTTTGGATTTTCTTTAAGGAAGCATCCTTGCCCACACTCAGACCCTGTGCACTAATAGGATCACACCTTCATGAAACTCAGCCTTCTAGTTCCTGCAGAAGCACGGGCTCTGCAATATCTTTTTTCTGTTTAAACCCTGCCCCTTGCCCCCCACACCACACATGACTTCTTGTTGCATTAAACTAAAACTCAAGCTATTTCTCTGATTGCTATAGACCAAGTGTCTGTGTCCCTGCAAAATTATTATGTTGAACCAGCCCCCACTGTGATGCTATTAGGAAGTGGCGCCCTTTGGAGGTGATCACGTCATGTGGGTGGAGCCCTCACGAATGGAACTAGTACCATTATAAAAAAGACCCTGGAGAGTCCCCTCACCACGTCTACCATGTGAAGACACAGTGAGAAGACTGTGCCATCTATGAACAGGAAGCAGGTTCACACCAGACAGCAGAGCTGCCAGCGCCTTGATCTGGGACATCCAGTGTCCAAAACCGGAAGAGAGAGATGTCTGTGGTTGATAAGCCACCCAGTCGATGGGATTCTGTAAGAGCAGCCTGAATGGACTAAGATACTGATCTAAAAGTCTTCAGGTGATCTGGACCTTTCTAAGCTCATCTCCTCCCTCACTTCCCCCAGCTCAGTCTGGCTCTCTCTCTTGGACCTGCCAACCTCACCCCTGCTTTAGCTTCTTGCAGTCATCCATTACCAGGAAAATTCCTTTCCCAAATCTTTGTTTACCTCCTTCTTGTCATTCAGTTCTCAAATCTAATGTCACCTCCTCAGAGAAGGGGTTCCTATCCTCCCAGTCTAAGTTAGACAACTTCTCAGTCACTATCACATAACTCTGTCTTGTTTTTAGCAGTACCCATGACAATATGAAATTATTGTGTTTATTAATTTCTCATTCATGGTCTGATGTCCCTATAGAAACATAAGCTTTGTATCAGTGTGGCATCATTTTTATTCACTCTGTTATCCTTAACACCTAGAACAGTACTTAAAACATAGCAGATATTCAATAAAAATAAATAACAATACATGAATTAATGAAAGATTTCTTGCTTATGTGGCAAAACAGCAGCTTGGCGAAAAAAATATGAAACAGCTACTCCAAAAGGTATTGATCGTTATTTTAAAACATCCTAAAATCTAAAGGTAAAAATATTAAATAAACATGGGACATAGCAATCATTAAGATTATCGCAGGCTATCAGGTTTCCATTGTCATTCCAGATTGTCTGGAGATGTAAAATCTAAGGGCCCTTCCAGTTCCAAACTTCCTTAACACTATGGATTTCATTATCCTAGATTGAGTTATTTGTTCCTTCACAATGTTAAAATAATAACAGACCAGTTAATAAAATAATATAATGACAACAGTAGCAAGAAGTCGATGTTGCTATTTCCTCTGATTTACGGAGGTACTCTAGATGGGGGATTGAAAAGCAGCAGATTTCTGAGTCAGGCAAAGAAGTTCATCATTGTTATGGATACTTGAAGTCAAATCAGCAAAATGTGCTACCCAAGGTAACCCATGAAATACGTTTTGCTAGATATTACCAGGCAGGGAGGAGGGAGAAACAGGTGTTCCAGCAAGGATATGGGACTGTGTTGTTTTTGCAGGACAAAAAGGAGCAAAGCCTGAAAGATTAAGCCCTTCCAAGCTACAAGTTTGAGAGCCTGCAGTGATTTATTTGACAGGGAAGAGGAGGGCAGACCCCCCTTCCTCTACAGGATCAGCTCCTTGATTATAAACACTCAATAACTTTCTGGTTGAAAATGCTTTTTCCCCCCTTGCCTATACATTTCTGAGGCTTGCTTTATTATTTTCTATTAGGAAATGCTATTTAATTCCGTCCACAGCTTGGCGACCTTTGTGTGGCTTCCCCACTTAGGAAATTTACAAGTAAATCACCAAGAAGTATGTACACATACTCTTATAAAATATACATGTGCTTGTAAATGAAAATGCACCAAACAGCAAAAAAAAAAAAAAAAAAAAAAAAAAAAAAAAAAAAAAAAGCTACATGCATTGCAAGAACCGGGCATATGTGCATAAGAGGTGGGAGGCAGGTGTTTGGGAAATCTTCACACCATCCCAATATTTTTCTAATGGTTTCCATTTCCAGTGCAAGGGAGGATTTGGAAAACATTAGCCACTCTGGTGTGCTCTGAGCGGTGACATGTAGCTGGCAGCGTGGTGGGTGGGATCCCCCCCTTTCTTCCTCTAACAAAGAAATAGGGTGAGTTTATTAAAGCATAAATGCCATTTTCATCCTGCAATGTTAACTGTGAGGCTGGGATCCCCGAGGTACTGAGGCAGTCAAAGCAAACAGCTGTGCCACCTACTTGCAACAGTTGTACGCCCACCACACAGCACCAAGGGGAGGAGCAGGTCAAAGAAAGCCCGTAAAGAGGATGGGGAACCTCGCTTAGCTCGCTCCCCCATAGCCCGAGGGAAAATCCAGCCCTTCGGAGGGTAGGTATTGTGTGTGAGGCTCACAGCACTGAGCATTCTCTTGCAACTTGTCTCCTATAAACCACCTACGGCATTTTTATATTCTACGGTCATATAGACTAAAACAGTGTTTAGCAAATTAACAGAATGCTAAATAAAAGACATCTCAACTAACCTAGCAGGCAGCTTGTCGATGATCCTGAGCTGCTGGAGGGTGGGGGGTGGTAACTGCTGTTTTGGAGGCAAGTGGTTGTTTCATCATCCAAGTCTCTTTGTGGGGCATGGGAAGGATGGTGAGCTCTGGCCAAGCTCTTATTAGGTTATCTTTGTGAAGCCTAAGGGTTGCCCCATGCCTGCCAGTGTCAACAGAGAAGAGAACGGGAGGGCTCATGCAAAAGGAAACTGAGCCCTGCTCTGTAGACTTCCAGGAGCCAAGAACTCTCCTCTCTTGAACTCAGCTGCCTTGTCAGCCTGCAAGAGGCGGACTGTGGAGAAAACACCCTTCCTGGCAAGCCCTCCTCTCAACCTCTTCTGTGCATAAGAGAAATTTATAGGAGGAGCCCTGTTAAGTGAAAAGCATGAGAATATAAAACCTTTGAATATGCTTTTCTTCTGAAGTGGCTGCTGGAAAGGGTTGCAAATACACGAGGATCCAGTCTGACATCCTCATCCTTTGTGACCAAGTCCATGTCTTAGGAGGAGATGACAATGCAGGCCAAGATCAGAAAGAGACAGCATTCAGTGGCCCCAATTGGGAATTAAACCTCCAACCTGAACCTCAGTGGCAATGAGTCCGGATCAATCATACATGAATCTCCAATCACCACACCCCTGGAAATAACTGACTCTCTTCTGTACCAGCATCCCATCCTCATGGACACCTTGTTCCATCCATTATCCCCCTGTGGCTTCAACATATATTTTTAAATGCCTTCATTCTTTGAACACCATTAAGTTAAGGCAATGTTTGTACCAGGCACTGTCCCAGCGCATATGGGATGCATATGGGATGTATCAACGGAATAAAATGGTCAAACATCCCCGATTTTTCTTTCTAGCAAGAAAAGATAGGCAATAAACAATCAACATAATATATTAAGTGATAAATGAGATGGAAAAAGAGAAGATCAAATAGAATAAGAAGGAAGCAGGAGTGTGGAGGTTGGAAGGCAAGTGGCAATTCTCAACAACCAGTCAGGATTTTCTTCACTGAAAAAACATTTGAGTCAAAACTCGAGGAGATGAGTGAATTAGCAGATGTTGGAGGGAAGAATGTCCCAAGCAAAGGGATCATCCAGAGCTAAGATAAGAGCACACCCGACACATGAACAAGAAAGGAGGTGAAGCTGAAAGGGAGTAGGCCAGGGGAGCAGTCGCAGGAGTTCAGGGTGATGGGGAAACAAGTTCATGTCAGAAATCATAGATTCTTCAAAGGACTTTGGCTTTGATGCTGAGAGGAATGAGGAAGCCTGGAGGATTTCCAGAAGAGAAGCGATGTGATCTGACTCATGCATTAAAAAGGCTACTATGGCTGTTTTGGGCAGAGTAGCAAACCCAAATTCCCCTCTTGTTACTGCTCACGATCTCTTTATAGCCAGTCTTCTTGAAGACATTGTCTCCATTCAACACTTCCATTTTCTCAGCTGTCATTCATTCCTCAGTCTGCCTCTCCATTCCCACCAATATTGATCATGACCCCTTAGTGCCATCTGGAAATCCATTTGGGAAAATCCAAAGCTGGCCTTTTTGCTATAATTTTAGTAACTGTTGATGATCTTTCTCTCTTCCATAAAACTCTCTCCTACTTTGATTTCTTGGATACCATATTCAATTCTTTTCCTTTAATCAACTTCATGGATCTTCTTTCTCAATGTGACAGACATTGGTGTTGCTCAGGTTTCTATATTAGATCCTTTTCTCATTTGATACACTTTTCTGGGGCAATTTCTTTCTATCCTACAAAATAAATTTCCATCTTTATACTAATAACTGCAAAGTGATTATTTTCTTCCCCAACCTTGCTCCTGACCTCCAGACCCATATATACAACTACTGAATGGACGCCTCTACTTGACAGTCAAGGTCCCAGAATTTCTATATAAGAGAGGCTTAGAAATAGCACTCTAGGGGGAAGGGAAGGACTGGGATTGTATTAAAACTGCCTTTGCATAGCATGTACAATGTATTGGCTACAACTGTGTATATAATTGGGGTAATGAATCAGAAGGTTAATTGAAATGATCAAGAGGCTATGAGCCACTCCAAGCTACTTGTAGGCACCACTACTGACATTTGGATGATGATGGTGTGTGTGTGTGTGTGTGTGTGTGTGTGTGTGTGTGTGTGTCTATGTGTCTGTGTGTGTATGAATATATATATTCATACAAACAAATCTAACTCTTCATCTCATATTCCTTAGCCCAAACAATGGTACCTTCCTCTATCTAGCCATCCAAACCCCAAAATGGGCCTCTTCTTTAGTTACTGAGTATCGCCTCCCCTCCAACTTTTTCTTCTGTTTGTTAACTCTATAATTAGCCTCAATCATCCTCCTTGGGGCTCTGTTCACTCATCCAGCCTTCACTCTTGAAGGGCTCAGCCCCATCTGTGTAATACCCCCTCAGCATTTAGCTGCAGTCCTCCCCTAAATCACAAAATTATCCTGAACCACCATGATTCCTCTCCTATGATCTTAAGTATGGTCACTGCCCAGAAAACCCTGCTGCTATCCTACCCATTAGATCAAGTCTTTTTTTTTTTTTTAAGACTTTATTTATTTACTTGACTGAGAGAAACACAACAAGAGAGGGAACATAAGCAGGGGGCGTGAGAGAGGGAGAAGCAGGCTTCCCGCTGGGCAGGGAGTCCTATGCAGGGTCCCATGACAGGACTCTGGGATCATGACCTGAGCGGAAGGCAGATGCTTAACAACTGAACCACCCAGGCGCTCTTAGATCAAATCTTCTTGGATACACACTCCAATCTAGAACAAGCCTCATTCTCTGGACGCTGTTCAGTGGGCTGCTAACTCTTCCAGGGTCAGCTCGGCAGATGCGTAAGTTCTGAGCTGCTGCTGCTGCTGCTTTCCTATTGGCTTCTCCTGAAGTCCTAGCCTGTTCCTCAGACAAACCAGCTTAGAGAGTCATGGCACTTTATGTTAGTCAGCATAGGCTGGCGATCTGTAGCAAAATTATCCATAGCAAAATTAAATGCAAGAGCTTAATTCTTGCTCATACTGAAGTCTAAAGTGGCTTAGGAACTTCTGCACAGCACTCTTGCAGATGGCAAATCAAGGACCCAGTTCCGTGAACTCATACACGTATTCTCTAACATTGCCAATGTGAGAAAGGTGAAAGCATGAAGATGTGGCTTCTCTTACAAACTGGAAGACACATAGTACTGCCATTGACATCCACTGGTAAGAATGACCCCATCTATCAGCCTTGGGGCTGGGAAATGTTGAAAAGGTGGGTATTTGATATACACTGATTAATATTATTTCATAGGTATTTCAGGAAGCTAACCATGATCTATGGGGTCTGAAAAACCAACCAGACAAAACCCAAAAACCTTAGGTTGATCTAAGAGTCATACACATCTGCATCCAATCAGAATAGCAGTTGGGTGAGTAAACAGAAGCCTTACTCAAGGGCACCTCGACGTGGGACTCATGACTGACAATTACTTAAGAGTGCTGACCCACATAGAGACAGTTGGCTTTGGTAGATGTTGGCTGACAGTGAAATGGTGGTTTGTTTATATTTAGGGTGAGATTGAATAATTGATGGCTGCCTGACAAATTGGCAGAAACTATACAGACATTCTGAAAAGTTCATTAAAAAGCACACACTTAAATACACCAAGATTACATGTGACTCTCTTCCCGCCTGCAACATAATTAAATAAAGCTTTATCTAACCATTTTACTTGCATGCATTAGGGACCTCAACCAGGGCTCTCTTCCTCCCAAGACCTTAATATGCTCTTATCTGTTTGTACTAATTGAGTTTTCTCATACTGCCACATGGGCAGCAGCTAAAAAGATGGGAAGTCAGATCTGATATGCCTCTGGGATAGTGGTAGGGTTCCTAAAGATCTCTGCCTGACCTCAGATCTTTGGGGCCTCAGATTCATAATTGGAGGTCTGAAAGTCTCATGTCTTCCTACTAAATGATCTATTTGATGTAGAAAGATAGAGAGAAAGAGAAAAAAAGAGAGAGAGAGAGAGAACCTCACATGCTCATAAGGGCCAGATAATCACATGAATGAATGGAATAGCTTAGGTGGAAAGCGTTCACACTACCAAGCTGAACCTGATGAGTGTCAGAAGCAGTGAGTGGTCCTCAAGCACACACATGCAGCATCATCCCTGATGCACTGCTGGACTCAGCTCCAGAGTTTCTAACACCTTCCCAGGTGGTTCGGATGCTGCTGGCCCGGGGACCACACTGGGGAACGGTGCTTAAGAGGAAGGTTCACTGTGTTGACATATCTTCTACTTTTTCCAAAGAAACAAACAAATCTGAGTTTATATGCAAAATCTCCCAATTCTTAACATCTTGGTCACAAATTCAAAATTATTTTTTTTAAGACTTTTTTATTTATTTGACAGAGAGAAATACAGCCAGAGAGGGAACACAAGCAGGGGGAGTGAGAGAGGGAGAAGCAGGCTTCCTGCAGAGCAGGGAGCCAGATGTGGGACTCGATCCCGGGTCTCCGGGATCATGACCTGAGCCGAAGGCAGTTGCTTAACCAACTGAGCCACCCAGGCGCCCCCAAAATTATTTTTAAAACATCTGTGAGCCTGCATTTTGGGGCAGTACACAACTCTACCAGAGCCTTGAGGCGTGGTGCGCACACATGCACTTCTGAATGGGAAGAGGTGCCTTCAATATAGCACCCACCTTTTGGAGGATACATCAGCCAGATAGATGAGTCAAACAACTCTCCTGATAGGTGAACACACAGATATTAATGTCACCTCATAGCCCCTTCCTGTCCATCAGGTGATGCTACTTTTTCTCCTACCACTCTAAGAGCTACATTTGCCTAGAAGTGGATCACAACACTTACCTTTCATATGCCCAAAGTGAGCCTCACTAAGCCTTTCATATATTGCCAAGGAACATATACTTAAAAGACATAGCTCATATTTGGAACAAGCTTTTAATACACAAACTCTAAACATTTCCACCTGAAACATCTTCCGTTTATATTTTTATAGGCACTGGGCTCTGTGTCATCTCACAAGCATGTATTGGGCACCCCTATGTCATGGATGCTGTGCCAGGTGTTGAGGAGGCAGAAATACCCAGCCCTTGCCTGCTCTGTCCAGTTCTGGGCTCGATGGCCTCTGGGTCTGGACAGACAGAAGGGCAAGGAGCAGAGAGGAGACATGCAAGCAGACATGACTCCAACCCTTATCTGGTTTCTATGCATTGATCCCTTAAAGAGTCTATTTGCAAAACATTTCTTAGCATAAACATTTTGACTATTAATTTGGATGGTGAGTAAGCACATCAAACACTCTTTCTGATTCCTTCTCTTAGATGGGTCCAAACGCTCTGGGCCATTTAATCTCCTTCAATACGACTGAGACTTTGAACACCAAACCATGCAAAGTAATTATTTCTGGTATGAAAAAGCCTGGGTTCTAATTCCGACTACTAGCCAGACTGTATCAAAACCTGATAGAATTGTTTTTATTCCACCTGGAAGATGGAGAACACAAAATTGTGCTAGGTGCTTCGAGCCCAATGCCCTCATGTTGCATACAGATGCAAGGGTTCTAGGCAGGACATTCAAATAAGCTGTGACTGTAATATACATTCAGAGTGCCAGCTTCAAGGGCGGTCCCGGATTACCCTCGCAAGTGCTTCCTGCCTCTCACATTCTATTCCGGTGCCTCACTTATGGGGGAAGCTTTGCCACCATCAATGTGCACATATTGTGGCAAAATATGAAAGGGTTTTAACGAATGAAAATGCTATCTTGTCTGATAGCAAATCTGAATCAGGGAGCCCCAAGGTACAGTACTCTTTTTTCATTGATTAAAATATGTAATTTCTGTGCAGCATTACCTGTCATGGATTCTTCCCTCCAGATAGAATACAACATCAGAGACACAACAAAAGGGCAACTCTGGTAGAATTATGGAGTTTACCTTCACAAAAAGTGTTGTGATTGCCTCTGCCTGGACACTTCTATACCTTCGTTTAAGTACAGAGATCTGCCTTCCACTGTAGAAACTCTTCTGCTGAAACGAAAAAAAGGACTGACTGCGAGATCTCTGAAGCCAAGAGGGAAGGGAATAAGCGGAAGGGGCGTGGGGGTAGTCAGCAAGGGCCAAGGTGAGAGAAATTCCGAGGATGAAGATGCTGTCAGCACCCTAGTCTTCAGCATCCTGTCTGCCAAGACCATCTGCTGGGCAGAGCAGAGCAGTCCCTCTTGCAGCTCTGTGCCCCCGGGGTTGGGGGCAGACATCCCCAGGCCATTTGCACTGAGAGGTGCGCTCCCTACCTAAGGGGGGCCCCCGAAGAATGGGAAAGGGCTGCCTTGGCAGTGGCCACACAGAGAGAAGGAAGTCCCCTGAGCCTTACACGGGACATTGTATGCGCCCCCCGCTACTGCTCTGATGTGTCCGGCTTGGAGGGGAAGGAAAGCGCCTGTATTGTTACCAGAGGATGTCCGCCGTGGAGAAAAATCACAATTTGTATCGAATCTTTAAGGTAATTAAAGATGGACTCCATATGTGAGAGTGAGCCTTTGTCTCTTTACTCTCCTCATCAGTCCCGTCACTCCCTGGTTCTGGCTTTACCTAAGGCAGATTTGTTCCTCTCCTCTGCCTGTTTGATCACTGCCGTGCTGGGTGCCTCCTAGAATCTGCTTCCCCGCAAGATGAAAGGGTGTTGCTTTGGGCACACCTCCAATTGTCTCCTTGTTTCAAATCAGTTTCTCCCTTTCCCTCCAAACCCCTGCCCCCAGCTCTCTGAGGAGTCGGCTCACATTTCCCCCACATGCCCATTAAACCTCCACTTCTTAGCTTACAACGAAGACCCTTAGAGAAGCAGGATACTGATGGCCATTTTGGGCCAAGAAATGTAAACAAACATTAAGAAAATAATATGCCTATTTGGTAATTTAAAATACCAAAATACCAAAGACACACAAATCCCTTTGCCTCAGGGATTCTAGCTCTAAAACTTTATTAGTCCCTCAGAGGTGTATGTATAACATATTGAAACACTTTTGTAATATGAAAACTGAAATAATTGAAATGTTCATTACTAGGAGACTCTAGATAAAGTTGACTGCAACCATACAGTGGAAAACTGCATAGCCATTAAAAAGGCCATGTAGCTTTAGGGACGCCTGGGTAGCTCAGTTGGTTAAGCGACTGCCTTCGGCTCAGGTCATGATCCCGGAGACACAGGATCGAGTCCTACATCGGGCTCCCTGCTTGGCGGGAAGCCTGCTTCTCCCTCTCTCAAAAAAGGCCATGTAGCTTTAATGAAATGATTTGCAATGGTCTCCAGGACACATGGTAAAGTGGAAAAGTAAGGAGCAGAACAGTATGTAAATAATAATGCATACTAAAAAAACAAAAGATGTGTTCTACCCATGTGTTTGCATAGCCTATCTCAGTAAGGACACACAGAAAACTTGATAAAGACATTCTCCCCTGGACAATAGGATGGAGGAAGGAGAAAAAGTGGGAGGGAGATTTTTTGTGTTACCTTCTTCCTATCTGTATTTTTGAATAATGTGTGTGTCACATACACAAAAACACATAAATTAATCAACAATGAATTAATATGTATGGCGAAGATGGCCATCAGGGAGTAGCACCCTAAGTAAGGTTTTCCTGCTGTGGTCGAGCCCCAGTGAGACCTCCAGGAGTCTAACTGCACGTCATACTTGGCAGTGATTCTGACGAAATCCTTCAGGTGACCGCAACAGGTGAGCGCTGAGCTAGGGATGGGCTAGGCACTGGAAAATGTCTGACAAGCTAGGAATACAAATTGAACATCTTCATCTTCGTCCCCAGACACACACAGCCCAAGTTTGAGTGCTGATACTTTATTTGGAAGGTACAATCCCAGCGTTTTAAGGATGAGGAAAGGGGATATAAGGCCCAGGTCCCTGGAAGCAATTCCAGATGATACCTTACTGTGTGGGCCACAGCTTCAAGGATCCTTGGGTGCCCAGCAGATAAGGGACACATTCCTATTAGACAGGCTTTGTAGAGAACGCATTCTCAGTAAGCACATCAGAAGGAGGAAGGAAGGGGAATGTGACTGCTCACCGGCCTCCTGTCTCCATCTCTGTGGTTCAGCATGTCGCACAGAGAACTGATGCCCCCGCACTCCTGGGTTACATCATCTGCCCCATCAGGCCCTGCTCCTGAAGCCCCACCCTGTATGGCACTCCTTTGCCTGGATGCGGGTAGAGTGGGGGGAGCCTGGGCCAGCAGCCTCGGGCTCCGGTGTCACATGGAGCCATGTGGAGTCTGGTGGGAATGGCAGCGGCCCAGGCAGGGCAAGAGATTTGGGGTCCAGCAGGAAGGTTAAGCCAAAGAATCTGACGAGAATGTAAGGTGTGTCCACTATGATGAGCAAGAAACTCTTCTTTGCCCTCCAAGAATTTTGCTTAAGGGTCCCCCAAATCAAAGTACTAAATGCTTTTCAAGAGGTATGCTCTGTGCTGTTGTCCATTGGGGCTGCCATCCCAAAATTCCACAGACTAGGTGGCTTCTAAACATCAGAAATGTGTTTCTCACAGCTCCAGAAGCTGGGAAGTCCAGGATGTGGGTGCTAGCAGGCTTTGGTGAGCGACTTCTTCAGGGCCATAGACTCCTCACTGGGTGCTCACATGCTAGAAGGGACTAGGGAGATCTGCGGGATCTCTTCTTTTCCTCTTCCTCCTCCTCTTTCTCCTTTTTTTTTCCTCTTCTCCTCCTCCTCCTCCTCCTCCTTTTTCTTCCTCTCCTCCTCCTCCTCCTCCTTCTTCTTTTTAAAGATTGTATTTATTTATTTGACAGAGAGAAACACAGCTAGAGAGGGAACGCAAGAGAGGCAAGCTTCTTGCTGAGCAGGAAGCCTGATACGGGGCTCGATCCCAGGACTCCAGGATCATTACCTGAGCTAAAGGCAGATGCTTAACGACTTAGCCACCCAGGCGCCCCCTGTGGGATCTCTTTTATAAGGTCCCTCATCCCATATATGAGAGCTCCACCCTTCATGGTTGAACAACTTCCCAAACTCCCTATCCTAATACCATGACCTTTGGGGGTTAGGATTTCAATGTATGAGTGTTGAGGGGGACACAAACATTCTGACCATAACACTGTATATAAGTTAGCTTTCACTGCATAACAAACCACTCGGAAGCTTAGGGGTTTAACAAGAATCATATTATTATTGCTCACGAGGCTGAGTGTAGGGCTGGATAGGTAGAATGGCCTCACTGCCATGTCTGGAGGGCTGTCAGGTGGGCTGGCTATCAACGAAAGTGTCTCTTACCTTCTGGTAGGCCAGCCCTGGCTTCTTCACACCGTGGAGGTTATAGGGTCCCCACCATAGCAAGAAAGGGCAAAGCTCAATGTAGAAACACTTTTTAAGCCTTTCCTTGGTATCAGAGTTGCTAATGCCTCATTGATGAAAACAAGTCATGTGGCCAGGACCAGAGTCAAGAGATGGAGAGATAAAATCTACCTCTTGATAGGAAAAGTGGGAAGTTACATCGCAAAGCAGATGCATACTGGGATGGGAAGAATCAGGGTCCATTTTTCAATCAACCACTATTTGTCAAGTAGTTGGATAGCTAGGAGAGTCCATCATTTCCTTCCCTAAACAGGACTAAAGAAAATAATTTTCTAATCACCTTCAGCACTGGAAGTTCAATTTCCTATTTATCCAAACCGACTATTTTGGATGTTTTCACAAAGAGGCAGGAATCCTAAAGATAGCAGGCAGCTCTCGCCCTTCTTCACAAGACCTTGATAATTCACAATTCAGTCATTCAACCAGATGTTCAGAAAGCATGACCTCATGTTGAACTCCTTAGCAATAAAGAGTTTACAGGATGATTATTTACATCAGTATTATTACTTATGCTCACTCTTAGTGATGGAATAACTAACACTGGCAATTTGCACAGAATTTTATGAGAAATCTATTGTAGTCAGCCTAAAATGACTGAGAGAGCCGCTCCTCTTCTCTCTTAGGAGAGAAAATGAGAATCTTCTTGGTGTACAATAGCTAGGTGAGGACCTCGAGGTTTACCATCGCCTTGAGAAGATTTGGTAAGATTAACACTCTAAAAAGTCTTTCCTTCTAAGCACTAATCTCTCTTCAATCCAGGGAAACTGCTCCCAAATGCTCAAGACACAGCTTTCTGATTTGAGCACTCAGGCAGCTCATAGTGCAGCTCACTGAGTCACTCAAGAGACTCATTCTTTACCACCCTAGTAAGCTTAACTTTTAAAGAATTGAACCATTTACTAAGCAATGACTTTAAACAATTGCTTATCATTGATTGCTATAACTGAAATGATTCAAAATTCAACACACTATTTGAAGACCACTCCTGGGCATAATTAGCTATCTAAATAACAATTAGTAACTATTGGTCTCCAATTTTGATATATCTCCTAGGACAGTTTTTTCACAAAGTATGGCACCTGGATGAGCTACATTAGAGTCACCATGATCAAGTGTGGGTGGAAGGCAGAGGGAACGAAATAAATATTCCCTTTGCTCCAAACACTTAATTCGGAAGTCGTGGGATGAAACCTGCAAAACACCGTGGTGGTTTGTTAATGGCTCTGGGGACCATCAGGGTTTTAGGGAAGGTTTACATCAAAAGTCCTTGCAATAGCTTTCCACATAGATTTTTGGTTTCTCCTTCAAGGCCAAATTATAATTGACCACCAAAAAGTTATCAGGTTGGGGTGCCTGAGAGGCTCAGTCAGTTAAGCATCCAGCTCTTGATTTCACTACAGATCATGATCTCAACATTCTGATTGCAGGGTCTTGGGATCAAGTCCCACCTTGGGCCCCTTGCTCGTTGGGGAGTCTGCTTGAGATTCTCTCTCTCCCTCTTCCACTACACCAATACCCCCCCCCGACACATGCACACTTTTTCTGTCTAAAATAAATAAATAAATCTTTTAAAAAAGGATCGGGTCATTGAGGGAAGGAGCCTATATGTATTTCCAAGTCTCTTTGTTTTTCTCTCCTAATATAAGTGAGAAGAAGAAGAGGAGAAGGGAGGGCAGAGGAAGGGATGAGAGGAAAGGGGAGGGGGGAAAAAGAAGAAAATAAAAATCACATTGTTTTAAGTAAGGGGCTACCAATGCTTTTGAAATGATCTTTGCTCCAACTGGTACCTGGGTTTCTAATTCTTCACAATTCTCATCTATCGGAAATTACCTACCCCCTTTCTGGACCTTGTTTTTCTTCACTTGCTTGATGTTTGTTCAGTAGGTCTTGGAATAACTACATTCAGTTTCCCTTTATATAGACAGTCACACACTTAAAGCAGAAGCTGTCAAATCTAGTTGTGCATCATAATTCAATTCGACTTAAATGATGAAAGAGAGTTATTGGCTGAAAAATCTAAAAGTAGAGTAGGCTTTAATTGAGGCTAAATCTAGCTACACAGTGAAATCAGCAGAGCTCTAATTTCTTTCGTTTTTTTCTTTACCAACTTCCTTGGTGCTACTTTTACCCAAGGCTGACTTCCCTTGGCAGCCCACATGCATCCACATTCAAATTTAACACAAAGAGAATGCCCAGGAATTTTCACAGAAGACCCAGGATCCCCCTGAAAATTTCTCCTGTGATCTCATTGGTCCAATCCAGGGCACACAATCATCTCTGACCTCATCACTTCGGCCACAGGAAATTGGAATTGCTGATTGGGTTAAGTCTATCAGGGCTCCTGCAGGAGGTGGGGGTGGGTTATGTTTCCCACCAGAGCATAGGGGATAACCTTGGGGGAGGAGGGGTACTATTATCAACAGGAAGGGAGAGAGAATCTGGATGGCCTAAGCTAAAAAGTAAAACAAATAAATAAACAAACAAAACTCTGTACCCTTCCACTTAGGACTCTGTGAAGATTACATAAAGTAACACACATAAAACATTCATGGCTGACACATGGTAAACATTCAATAAAAGTTTACTATGCTTATTACTATTATTATTACTACTGTCAGCATCAATTAATGGACCCAATACATGGCAATGTTGTTAAGGCCTGAATATTACCCAGAGAATATAGGCATCTGCTTCTCATTTGTGGAAATGAAGGAGGGGATGTCATGCTTAAATCCCACTGAAGCACGCTTTTCTTAGCCACATATGGTTAAGAGTAATTGTTCAGCATGACAAGGTACGAAAGTTCTGGGAAAAATCTATTGCTTGTTCTTGCTCATAACGCTCCGTTTCACCACCAGAAAGGACACCTTTATACTACTTATAGACATAACATTATAGAGTTCCATCCATCAAGATTATATGTGGTAACTACCGTGAAAAGGGGACCCTCACAATAGAAACCCATTGTTGACTTTTATATCCTGTATTTATATTGAAGAATGTGTAAAACTGGTCCAATTTAGTCAGAATTCTAACCTCTGAAATGCACTGCCTTTGTTACCCACTCCTTTTCATGGTGTCTTCGCACTGGAGTGAAAATGACAGAAGTATGAATTGGTGACAGGAAGAGAGTGAAGAGGAAATTTGGGCAAGTTGTAGCCATTCATTCCCAAGCATTTTGTTTAGCTCTACAGGCCCATTTAAACCAAAACAAATGGGAAATTATACTCAATTAGGAAAAAAAAAAAGCAAGGATTCCCACCGATTGCTAAATGTATCTCTACACATGATCTCTGATCCAGCCAATTTGGACATATTTGTTTTTAGAAAAGTGTAGAGGAGACCTAACTGGGTAGCAAAGAGTTAGGGTTACTAACTACTTAGAGGCTACTCTCCTCTGCAGCTCAGTTAATAATACGAGGGCCTCAGCCTATATTCTCCATCAGCCATTTCCTTGGGTTGTGAGAGAGAACCTAAAAGGAAAGACTCCTGGCCCATTGCTGGCACCCCCATTGCTGTGTGGTTTCCACAAAAATTCTTTCATCTCTCTGAGCTTCCATCCTGTCAGCCGTGGATGAGGCAGGCTTCTCGCAAGAAATCACAGCACGAACTGTGCGGGTCCACTTATACACAGATTGCTGTATAGTATAGGACTGTAAATGGATTTTCTCTTCCTTACAAGTTTCTCAAGAACACCTTCTGTTCTCCAGCTTACTTTACTGTAAGAATAGTACGTGATACATGTAACATACAAAATAGGTGTGAATTGGCTATCTGTGTTATCAGTAGGCATTCAGTCAATAGGAGGCTATCAGTAAAGTTTGGGGATAATCAAATTATAGGTGGGTTTTTGACTGTGTGAAGCAGACATAAGCGTCTCTAACCTCTGCATCATACAAGAGTCAACTGCATTTCCAAACAGAACAGTCTACACGGAGTGCTTCTCAGTTGGGGTTGGATACAAAACCCAGGGAGACTAAAAATATAGATGCTGGGGCCATACCCTAGACAATAAATCAGAATTTCTAAGGGGAATGCGTAGATACATGTGTGGGTGGGTGTGTGTGCAAAACATTTATTTCTTTTACTCTTAAAGTCATTTCTGATAAATATGTCTTTGATTTATATAAATCAATATAAATGTAATAGGAAGGACCCAAATATTTTAAAAACGTATGTTCCAAAAAAGGAAAATTCTATATACTTATTTAACTCCCATTCTTTTAAATTCTTTTACTTTATTGCCCTAAATGGCTAATAACAAATTGATCTCATAAATGGAGAATTCCAGAATTAAATCCTATGTAAAAAGATAAAAGCAATCACAGGAAGGATATACCTTATTTATACATTGCTTAAGGTTATATAACTGTCCCAGAGGTGATAACATTTTACAAACGAAGATGAAGAAAACAATAAGTAGGTTATGTTCGCCCTTATTGAACTAAATACAATTCAGAAGAAAGGATTTAAAAAAAAAATCATATTCTTTTCATTAGAAAGAGGAAGGCTAACGACCAAAGAAAGAAAAAGAAACAGGACAGCAGGGACATTAATTCTGACCTCCTAATTTAATTCAAATATATACTAATCCAGAGGGGACTGTATTTTAAAGATTAAGGTGTGAAGTGTGCTAATGCCATTTCATAAAAGCTTTATCTAGATTACAATGAAAGGAGACAACCCCCCCCCCCAAAAAAAAGGGTGAGGAGAGGCTTTGTTAACATTAATTAATTAATTAATGATGTTCTACACTTTAAGGGGAAGAAAAAGCATAAATGAGTAAATTATAATTTCTTAAATCAATATATTGCTGACTGTGTACATGAAAATTCTATCATTTGGTCTAGTCTATATTATCCACCCCAGTTTCTGCAAGCAAATTAGAAAAAGATAAGCTATAAAAATCAAAGGACTGCAGGCTAATATATTTTGATGTGTGCTCTTACAATGAAAAATTGAATCATTTCCCCAAAAGATGTTCTTTATATTTAAGACCCCACTAAGCCTCCCATGTTCCAATCAGAAGTAAAGTCCTAGAGAAGAATGGAGACCACATTACCTTCCCCCCATTCACTTTATCAGCTCAAAGAAGCAAAGGTGAATTCAACATATTGCTAACATTTATCACCACACACTGGTATGACTACTCCCTCTTTTCTTTGGTCGACTAATCACTGTGTTTTATCATTCAACTATGAGTGTATTTACCCAGCAGGAACTAAACCAAGATAGAGGAGCAAGCACAAAGGAGACAAGACAACAGAGGAAGAGTATAGAAAAATCTAACATGGCTGGAACAAAGAAGAAGACATTATTGGAGAAATCTAGTTAAAACACTAAGTCAGCATTTCTCCAAGTATGTTCTCTGAAATACTTGTTTCATGGCAGTTTCAAAAAATAATAGGTTCCGGGGCGCCTGGGTGGCTCAGTTGGTAAAACGACGGCCTTCGGCTCAGGTCATGATCCCAGAGTCCAGGGATCGAGCTCCACACTGGGCTCCCTGCTCGGCAGGAAGCATGCTTCTCCCTCTTTCACTCCCCCTGCTTGTGTTTCCTCTCTGGCTGTGTTTCTCTCTGTCAAATAAATAAACAAAATCTTAAAAAAAAAAATAATAGGTTCCACACCAAGTGGGTTTGAGAAAGATCGCAGGTATATGTCTCCCCCACCTCCCTTAAAGATTCATGATAAACAATGGCAACCAAAGGCTCTGGAAAGTCTTGTGGAAGATTGATATACTTGGTTTATACCAAATTACTTACAAATGTATTCAGTTGTGGAACTCTTTTTGGATATACTGGTACCTATAAATAGACCATGGAGCTAGTGTTCTGTAGAACATAAGACTAGCTGTGAACATAAGATGGGTGGTTGAAATTGGCCCAATTGGCCAAAATTAGAGATTCTCATTATTTTCCATTTCTGTGGCAGACAGCACCGCAGCTATGGAGGGAATGCCACAATCTTCAATAAAAGTCCAAGCAGGAGATGGGTGAGTCATTGAAAATAAAACACTGAATTCAACCAAAGGAAGAAAACAAATGGGAGCACCTGGGTGGCTCAGTTGGTTAAGCGACTGCCTTCGGCTCAGGTCATGATCCGAAGACCTGGGATCGAGTCCCACATTGGGCTCCCTGCTGGGCGGGAAGCCTGCTTCTCCCTCTCTCACTCCCCCTGCTTGTGTTCCCTCTCTGGCTGTGTTTCTCTCTGTCAAATAAATAAAATCTTTAAAAAAAAAAAAAAGACAAGAAGACAAATGATCAAGACATATAGCCCTCGGACTTCTTTGAAGAGACAAAATATATTTGGATTATATTTCACCATCACAATGGAAGAAGAAAAATAAAAGAAGGCAAATATACCAGTAAGGTCAGAGTATGTTAGCATCTGTGAGACACCAGATTTTGGCTGGCTCACTCTACATAGCTAATCTCATATTCATCATCACAATTCTAATAAGTAAACATTAT
The DNA here is from genome assembly GCA_004023965.1 of Spilogale gracilis. Lineage (NCBI taxonomy): Eukaryota > Metazoa > Chordata > Mammalia > Carnivora > Mephitidae > Spilogale > Spilogale gracilis. The sequence continues at coordinate 173,394 of PITA01000415.1, read as the reverse complement.
TAACCCTATTCAAAGATGAGGAAAAGCTTTAGAGAGAATAAGTGAACTTTCAGTACTTTGTGAAGTATTTCAGAAAGATGGGAGGATATGCATAGGGAGAGACAGGGAGAAGACAAAAAAAAAAAAAATAGAAGGAAGAGAAGAAAAGGCCCTAACTTTGCATTACTGGGATGCAGGCTCATCATCCACTCAGGGAAAGGAGCAAGACTGCGGATGTTATGAGAAGGCATCCTGATGGTCCAGCTCAGCGAGCATGTCATTATTCAGTCTAAGTAACCCACCCACCCATGGAAAATGCAGCAGGATGAGTCAATCCTCAGTGCCTTCTGGTATCACCATCATGTCTTCTGTTTCCCTGGTGAGTCCAAGCAGGAGTAAGTGAGGAAAGTTCATGACTTCCCTGGACTTCCAACCAATAAAAACAAACTCAAGATTCCATGGCTGGTGGTAACTGGACATGAATTTTTTTTATAGGCATGCAGGGCTAAGTGGTAGGTCTAGATGACTTGAGCAGTAGAGAACATACCAATGACTAACAAAATAATTGAGAAGGTAAGTGGAGGGAAGCAACAAAAGAAAAGATGGAACAAAGAAGCAAGATGAGAGTTTTTCTATATTTGATCCAGCATGAAGTGTAATGTCTAAGGACAGTCAGTAGAACCCATTTCTCCACTAATCAGTGAAGAAATGTCTTCTGTTGCCTATCTTACCCACAGACTTTGGCATTTAAGGATGTTATACTTACAATTTCAACAATTTGTAAATTCAGAAATATTTTGGTTACATGCAAGAAAAATCCTGTTCAAGCAAGTTTAAGCAAAGATAAGATAAAGTGAAATAAAACAAAAATAAACTTAATTACTTTATTGAAAAGTTCAAGAACTATTTCTGGCCCAGTTAACCTAGGATCTCCAGCAGCTCAAATCATATTAGCAGCTTTCTCTTGCTTTCTTTTTTTTCCTCTCTCCTTTACCTCCATCTCTATTTTTATTTCTAATTCTAGCTCTTTCTATCTCTCTGTCCCACTTTCCTCTCTGTTGACATTATTCTTGAGTGGGCCTTCTCCACCAGGAACTTCAGATCACCCCAGCTGCCATTATTACTATAGCTGGATCCCAGGTGAAAAGGACCTTCTCTTTCCCCAAAATGCTAACAATAGCCCTAGCACTGAGTCTCATCAGACCAATTTGACTCACCTGCTCCCCCCTGTACCCAGCAAGTGTCTAGGGAATGGAATATACTGATTGGCCATATGTGCCCCCCTGGAGCTAAGAGGTGGGTCAGCCCCTCCCAAAGCCATGGACTGATGGTAGAGGAGGGATGTTCTCAGGAGAAAGGAGGGGAATTGATGTCAAGTGAGCAGAAATAATAGGTGTCTACTACGAAGACCAATGCAGTCATTTTAAAATTTAATGAGGTTCAAATTTAAATCACTTGGGCCTTGATTTTGGCCATTGAGATGTATATCAAAGTACTGTGGATATAAAGGAGGATGAAGAAATTTTATCCCTTGAAGGGACAAGAAGTGCTGCTTCATGGAGGAGGTGCTCTTTGAATCACAGCTTGAAGGAGGAGTACCATTATGACAGAGGCAGTAAGTGCTCACAAAATATGCATGCACTCCCTGACACCCACCCACCCCCACCCACCCCCCCCCCTCAGTTGAGTTGAAGCCCTGTGACTAGTTCTGGCCAATTGACTTTGAATGCAAGTGATAATCTTTCAGGCAAAGATAGTTGAAAGGCAGTGTGCCTCACCCATTTCTCTCTTCTCCTTTGGTAGAGTCTGTGGAAGTTGTGTGCTGAAATTTAGGGCCTCAAGATGCAGTCCTTGGGTCACTGCGTGGAAAAGACACCCAGGAAAGATCCCAATCCACAGTGGTGTGCATGGATGAGAAAGCCTCTGTCGAAGTAAGTTACTGAGATTTAAGGTTAACATTAGATTACCATTCAAGATCTGCTTTATATTTCTAGACTCTTGTCCCATGCATAGTAAACTTTATAAATTTCATCTAGGCAGGTCTGCTCTGCCCTACATTTCTTTCTTTGTCTTTAGAGTAAGATATCCAAGTCATGTCATAGTGTTGGGATAGGCATATGAGAGCAAATGAAAATGTACACAGTCCTTTCAGGCCTAGGCTCAGAACTTATATCCCATCATTTATCATGTCCTTAGTCAAAGCAAAGTCACATGGCCAAGCCCAAAGTGAAGGTGTTGGGAAATGTACTTTACTCAGAACAAAGCCATGGAGATGGTATGAATCTATGGGACCAATAATTCCATCTACCCCTAAGTCATCTTACACTGTGAGTACTCATGAAAGCCTCAGAAGATATCCATAAGGAATGTCAAGGTACTCTTGGAGTATGAACCCAAAAATAATGACCCCTAATGTGCAGAATTTTCCTCACTTGGGATGCTCAAGGCCACAAGTGTCTCTCTCAACTTTTCCAGGATTCTCTGCCCACCCTATGCTTTCTCCACATTGTGGACACAAGGAATAGGCCAGTCCCCCACAGCTCAGGAGTCTGGGTCTCTATTTACCCCAGTGAAAGCAAGGAGATGTAAATAGGCCATAAGGAAAGCTGCTTTTTCATTTGCACTACTTCATTCGTTTTGTATTTATAAGATATACAGCTCAGGAAAGCTGTAAATAAAGAGGCTAGAAACAGCTTGAGGGGCTGGTGATGGGATCACAAATCACCAGAGTTACATCTTCATCTGTACCCTGATGTAGAACCTTTATAATTGCCAAAATATATTTATCTCTGCTCAGGCAACACAATTTGTATATCGGAAGCTAAAACTAAGTGACCTCAACTTTCCTAAAATGTCTGCAAAGTTTCATATTGACCAGCCCAAATCTGGCTGGGGCGAATGAAGCTATTTCTCATCCGGTCCAAGGCAAAGTCATCCTAGCTGCTGCTTCTCTTTGTGTGTGTTGCCATGTGTCTGCCTTCATCTTTATATAAGACCCCCAAGTGAGCCAGAAATGTGAGGGTTTCGGCTCACCAGTCCACTTGCCCTGATGCAGATTCTTACCAATCAATCCCCTTCATGATTTATAGTATAAACTGGAAAGATACAAGTAAGGAAAGAGTGTTGCCTCCAAAGGACCTCACTTATAATGCACCCAAGATTGTCTAAAACTAATTTATTTACCCACCCAGTTAGAAAAAAAAAATCATTTTCAGACCATTGAGTTTCTGCTGTGCATTTGAGAAGATAAGAAGTGCATTTTATGGGAAAAGGAAGTCTGGATGCCAGAAGGATTGACCTGCTAAAAGTTAGGGGGCAAAGGCCTCTCTGGACAAAATTAGAGTATGGGTCCGTAGGGCAGGGAGGATGGACTTATGACAAGAAATATCATAAATAAAAATAAAATCTGACCGAGATAGGTTTTGCTTTCCTTACAATGTTGCTGAGGCTTGTGCAGAAAACGGAATCCACGCTAATAGCCAACACTCCCTGAGTAGTCGCTCCACACGGGACACGTGCTAAGTGTGTTATCTGCCCCATTTCCTGCCCTCTCATTTTTTGTTTGCAGCTGCTATGATTATCGCATTTTCAGACCAACCAGAAAACTGAGGTTTGGGAGAGACTGAATGACTTGATAAAAGTCATGCAACTGGTAAGTCGCAAGGGGGAGGGCGGTATGGATGGACACAAGGATTTGACCAAAGTAGTCTGCCTCTTACCTCAAGAATCTAATCACTGTGCTGCATTTCCTTCATTCTCCTTAAAAAAATGAACTGACCTGGCCATTCGGATGTTTAAAAAGAGGACAAAAGAGAAAAGCAAACAATAACAACAAAAGAAATATCTGCCAAATATTGAGGAACTAAAAATGGTGAATTTGGATTTAGGAAATCAATGTTTTACTCCTGGCTCTGCCATCAAAGTATTTGGAACACAAGGCATAGATTCTCCGGACCACAGAGTCTTGCACAAAAATCTTGCGGTCTAATGGAATATTGAGTGAAAGTTTTCCTGTTGCTCAGAATTGGTAACAGACCACGGAGGAGAGGACAAAAAGAGATCAAGGGCCTTCTGAAGTCAGCCATAAATGAGTGGGACCACATATCTACTGCGGGGACTACCCAGAGACAGACAGCCAGGCTTTGCTCCCTTCGGCCAGCACCCGTAAGATGCTCTCAGTGTCTCATCCAATCCCCTTAGCATTCACCGGTCTCCATATACTCCTTCTGCTTTCTACAAAAAGAACCTATGACTCTGTCTGTGAGCTTGCTGCTTCCACAGAAGCATGTTCAGCCTGTGCCTACAGTGGTCTAAAAGTGCAGAGTTGTACTTCTTCCAAGAGAAGAAGGATGGAAAGGAATTGATTGGAAAACAGACAGCTCCCTTACCTTCAGGAAACACCTCCATGAATTTTCACCTGTCCTTCTCTCATTCAGAAATGTCTCCATATGTGCTTAGAAAACTCCTTAAATTAGTCATAATAGGATCAGCTCAGCTGTTGAGACAAGTAACCCTAAGTCTCAGTAACTTACCACAACCGGGATTTTCTCACCCATGCAAAGATCAGTATGGGTTGGGTGCCTTCCCTGAGTGGCCCTCTTCCATGTAGTGACCCAAGGATTCCATCCTGAGGCTCTACAATTTTGGCATACAACTTTTACAAACTCTGCCAAAGGAGAAGAGAGAAATAGATGAGGCACACTACCTTTCAACTCTCTTTGCCTGGAAGCTTGTCACTTGCATTCAAAGTCCATTGGCCAGGACTAGTCACAGGGCTCCAACTCCATGGCCACACCCCTACTAGTCTTTCAAGTCTCAGCTTAGAGAGCACTTGCTCCAGGAAGCCTTGCCCAGTTCTTCCTGCCCCTTTCCAAAGAAAACAAATTGCTTCATCCTCCTTTATGTTTTCCACAGCCTTTTTGATGCATGTCCCTAATTTATGCTTCTCAGATTGCCTTGTCACTTTGTTCTACCATTATTTTGTGAGCCCTACAAAGGCAAAAAACAATAAACAAAACAAAACAAAATCATGCTTGTTTCTTCTTCTAGCCCCTATCACTGTGGCAGGGAAGTGGTCAGGATTTAATAAGTGTTTATGAATGAATTAATGAATGAGTGTGTGAGTGAATTACAGCTTCATAAATAGCTATAAACCTTGCGAGTTTCACAAAAGCATGCAATCGGCATCTTCACAAAGCCATTCTTAGCACTTCTGATGTGGAATTGTTCTTTGACTACATTTCTCCTTCTGGGAATGGCAAGGAACCAAAGTCAAGGAAATACCAGATAACAGTAAAGCCCAGGATCAGGAGCCTCAAATCAGTACAGCAGTACTTGAATGCCAAACATAGGTCAGAAATAAAAACTGGACCTTCAGGCATTAACATACTTTCCAGGATGTGCCACCCCTTCCCCTCCAGCCCCCACCAAACACACAGAGTGCCCAGCTCAAAGCCTCGAGGGCTGCTGGCATTTCCAAGACCACAGTTAAACCTTCACAAGAGATGAGCTGAGCCCGGCCAATCCCCAACTGGCAAGAATGAATGAAAGACTTCGAGATTTGTCAGCTGAGGAGCCTCTAAGCAAAAGCAAAAATTTAAGCTTCCTAAGGTTCATCACTCTTGCATATGCTGCAACTTTTCCATTCATATTAGCAATTGTGGGAATTTCCACTTCTGAATATAACATTGAGAAATTAACTAAGAGTTTATAAGTAAATCTTGACTCAGTACATGGCCCTTGTTAATATTCTTGTGTGAAATGATGTTCCAGTCAAGGCCTAGGACAGTACCCAGCAAGAAAGAGGTCCTCATTGTCTTTCTAGGACCTTGCCACCTCTTGCCAATCTTTGCCACCTCTCTGACATCAGAACTGATACTCTCTGGGACTCTCAGGTTATGCCAAAAATCAAAACATTATGCAAAGACAAGAACTGGGAGAAGGACACAGAGGATGGGAATGTGAGAAGTACAATATAAAATTGTAGCAGCGTGGTGCTTTGTGTTCTGGCCAAAGCAGGACCACCTCTAGGGTACACGGGCCCCCTGACTCTATAAGCAATTTGAATGACCCAGAATCAGTGTGTCAGTCCCATTCTGGCAGGCTGGCCTCACCTGATCCTGCCAAAGATGTGATGTACTTTCCAATATGAGCAATCTTCTTGCCAGAGACAACCCTGTGGGCTAAGTCCTAGAGCTTCCCAGGGCATCTGGTCAACCCCGTATGGTGGTTAAGGGTCAGAGAGAGCCTTGAGGATCAGGTTCTGCTCTAGACCCAGAGTATCTGGTTGGGATGGCTTATAATCAGAGAAGATTTGAGTCATAGAAAAACATAAAGACAATTATAAATGTCATCTATAATGTTTCTACCCAGTATTATCCCCTATTGAAATTTTCCTCTATGTAAAACTCGTGTTTCTGGGATGCATGGGTGACTCAGTCCATTAAGTGTCATGATCCCAGGGTCTAACAATAGAGACCTTTGTCTGTTGGGCTCCCTGCTAAGCAGGAAGTGTGCTTTCCCCTCTCCCTCTGCCCCTCCTCCCTACTTGTGCACACACATGCATGCTCTCTCTCACTCTCTCTCAAATAAATAAATAAATAAATAAATAAATATATAAATAAATAATCTTAAAAAAATAAAACCGTTTCTTACAGATTCACTTAGGATAAATTCAAATTTTCTGAGGCCATTGACTCACAAAAGCTCAGCTGAGAGAAATAAGAGACATGGAGGATTCCTTGAAAGACAATCAGACATTGATATCTCTAGACACTACAAACCTGATTTTTAGAGTAAGCAGAAAATGAGACTTAATCAGGAGATATTGTTCTGGTGTGATATCAAGTGCTGACCTCTGCTTCGACATTCCCCCAGGGGCTTATTTGAAGGGAGATTAAAGAAACAACTTCACTTGAGATTGATTTAGTTTATGTAGGGACAATAAAGACTAGGTGTCAGTTAGGAGAACCCACAAGACATATTTCTCTAGGCATACCTCATGTGTTTTTGTCTTACAGATACTTTGACCATGGAAAGGATCATATTTTCCTCTTCACTTTGACTGGTAGGAAGCTCAGAGCCAAATTTATAATTCATTTCTTTCTTTTTTTTTTTTTTTTAAAGACTTTATTTATTTGACAGAAACACAGCCAGAGAGGGAACACAAGCAGGGGGAGTGAGAGAGGGAGAAGCAGGCTTCCCGCCGAGCAGGGAGCCCAATGTGGGGCTCGATCCAGGGTCTCCGGGATCATGACCTGAGCCGAAGGCAGTTGCCCAACCAACTGAGCCACCCAGGCGCCCCTATAATTCATTTCTAATATGTGCATAATTTATGGCATACAGTTTGTTCACTAACTTTCCATTTAGTTCAATGGACTTTCCTCACCCAATTTTTCCTTAGTCCAAGCTTCCTCATTAGTTTTTACCATATTGTGCTTCTTAAACCACCTCAAAATTATTTTCAAACATGGAAGCCCCTTTGAATATCCAGCACCCATCTGGTCGCAGGAGCACGCTATCTTATAGAGGTCCTGTTGCGGATACCTCTACTGAGGACTATTTATACATGAGTGCTTCTCCCACTGGATTGCACTTCTTAAGAAAACAAACTGGGTCTCACTACTTGGCACCTGGTATATACAAAGCAGTTGAACAATGTTTGCTTGAGTGAATGAGTGCGGGGATGCGGGAATGCTTTGAAATGACTGAAAAATGTGCGGAAGTGACTGCCATTGTGGTATTCATTGCACATGACAATTTGCTTTAAAATATTGTGATAATGTTAGCATAAGATAGCTCTATAAGAATTAGGAAGAAATTTTAACATCAGGATTTTTCAGTGCCATCCACGAAGTCTTGTTCTGCAAAATGACTGTCTGGCTGGAAATATGTTTGACGCTCTTTATTCATTGTGAATGCAAACATGGAACTCCGTGAAGCAGGTCCCATTGAATACGATCTGCTGTCAAGCTGAAGATTTTTTTTTTCTTCAAGTCACAAAGTCTTTAAGCAAAAAACGCTTTAGTCTTTGGCTGAGCACAAAACAAGTCAATCTTTTCTATGGGGAAAGTAGCATAGTCTAGACGCATAGATTATTCACAGAACCCCCTGAGGGACCTAAAAGCCATCACCACAGTAAGTCCTAAACCCAAAGGTTTCTGAGCCTTCCACGTTGTGTAAAGTTTTCTGTAGTCCTAACTGCCATACAAATAGCCAGTGGCTTACATTTCATAGTACTTTACGGTCTCCAAAACTCAGGTACTTAATGTAAAAATGATTGCTATTTACTGAACATTTACTATGTGCCAAGCACCAGGGTCAGCACTTTACATATATTTAGCAGAGAAAACATTGATAGTAATAATCATTCTTCTACTTGCAAAAGACAGTAAATTCCCAGATCCCCTCTGTGTGCTGAGAGAAGATGATGGGAGGGGATGCAAAGGAAGGAGCTGATAGAGAGCTAAACCACACCAAGAAAAGAACCTGAAAGACCCACAGGAAGGTGTAAGAAGGCAGAGGAGTGTGAACAGCAGGAGACAGGAGAGACTTCAGAAGAAAAGGTCTGCAGGGCATCTGGGTGACTCCATTAGTTAAGCATCTGACTCTTGTTCTCGTCTTAGCGTCCTAAGTTCAAGTCCCAACTTGGGCTCCATGCTGGATGTGCAGTCTACTTTAAAAAAAAAAAAAAAAAAGAGGAGGAGCACGTGGGTGGCTCATTCCTTAAGCATCTGCCTTCTGCTCAGTCATGATCCCTGAGTCCCAGGATCGAGCCCCACATTGGGCTTCCTGATGGGCAGGAAGCCTGCTTCTCCCTCTCTTACCCTCCCTGCTTGTGTTCCTTTTCTAGCTGTGTTTCTCTCTGTCAAATAAAAAATAAAATTAAAAAAAATCTTTTTTAATTTTAAAAATAATTTTTTAAAAATTTTAAAAAAAGAAAGAGAGAGTGAGAGAGAAGAGACAGGAGAGTCCAAGAAAGGTGGAACAGCTGCTGTGGGGAAATAGAAGAAATGTTGAAATGGGACAGGGATGCTCATGATGTGGTGTGCAATGTAATCATTCCACGAAATAAATATGAAAATGCAAGTGAGGCATATGAAGAACTGGAATACTAAAACATTCCTGGGTTACAAACATAATCTCTTTCTGTTTATAAGATTCATTTCTCTATAGCAGGTATCAGGAAAATACAGCCCGTGGGCCAAATCTGTCCAGCCTGGTTTTGCAAATGAAGTGTTATCAGAACACAGACATACCTATTCATTTTAAAAATGAACTACAGCTGCTTTCACACTATGATGGTAGAAGTGGGTGGTTGCCACAGAGGTGGGGCCTTGTGGCCCGCAGCACCTGTAATGTTTACTTTCTAGTCCTTTACGGAAAGTTTGCTGACCGAGCTCTGCTTTCAACTCCTAAATGAGAAATATAGAAGTATCTATGAAAGAAAAATATTTTATCAGTCAGACTAATGGTATCAGGGAAATTTGGAGTTAGTAAATGTAAGTTAAAGATATCCTCACTGTTTTCTTGGTCAAGTTTTCCCATCTGTAAAATGGGGTTAATAATACATGTTTCATAGAGTTCTAAGAGACTCAAATGTGAAAATCATTTTCTAAAACATTAGAGAAATATCAAGTATTGCTGATTATGAGTCACACGTTCAAAATTTGGAACTAACAAACATTACAGAAGCTTCAGGTATGGCTGATTAATATGCCATCCCTCACAATGTCCTTGGACAGGAAAGAGCTGAGCAAGGGGCCCTGTAAAGATTTTTTTTTAAAGATTTTATTTTTTTATTTGACAGAGAGAAACACAGCCAGAGAGGGAACACAAGCAAGGGGAGTGGGAGAGGGAGAAGCAGGCTTCCTGCCGAGCAGGGACCCCGATGTGGAGCTCGATCCCAGGACCCTGGGATCATGACCTGAGCCGAAGGCAAACACTTAACTACTGAGCCACAGGTGACCCCCATAAAGATTCTTGAAAAGACATGATCTTTCTACTACAATTGTCAGCTTACCACTTTTTGTCTTAAAAGTTCCTATCAAAATATTAACTTGACATTTTCCTCTGTGAACACTTCCGTTTCCATGAATCCCATCAATTAATGAAGTTCATTCACACATAGGAATGTCACCAGGCTGAGGAATAGATATGGGGAAGTCAGACACCTTTAAAAAATATTTGGGTTAAAGCAACACAAATGAAATCATCACAATGACTTAACCATGAGAAGACTATATGCATTTCAGTCTTTCTTTTCTTTTTAAAATTTATTTATTTGTTAGAGAGAATGAGAGAGAGAGAGAGAGAGAGAGAGAGAGAGAGAGAGAGAGAAAACACAAGCCAAAGGGAGAAAGAGGGAGAAGGAGACTCCCCACTGAGCAGGGAGCCTGAGTGGGGCTCAGTCCTAGGACCCTGGGATCATAACTTGACCTGAAGGTTATGATCATTCAACAGACTGAGCCACCCAGGCACCCCCATTTCAGGCTTTCAATGAATAAAAGGTGTTTATAAAGTCCTTATTTCATTTTTTAACTTGCAGAGCTTAAATTGTGGGCATGAAAGACAAACAACCCTCCTATGGCATTTGAAGGCAAATTCATAAATTCATTTAAAACAACTAGAATATGTCTTGGCATAATCACTGTCCATCATGACATAAGGCTCAGATGCTCAATTTACCCTTTCAGTCCCTTGAAGACTAACTGGCTTAAATCCCATCATGAAACACAATATTATTGCATCAACAAAGTCTTCGATATCCTCCTATAAAAGATGACAAATCAAGTGAACAAGTAGCCAGGCAATTGATCCACCTTTCTCTGAATGACATTTAAGGGTTTACTTATTAAAGTTTAGTATAGCTAGAGAACATAACTATATACTTCCACATGACCATCCATCTTCTCCACTGCCCATGTGCTCCTGAAAGATACAACAGTCTCCTTTCTGATTTGTTACTGATGAAATCCGTGTGGGTAAACTTCATCCAAGTAGAAGTTAAAATGTTATGCACCATTCTGTTTGAAAGCAATGAATTTTCATCTCATAACTGATAAAGATTTCAATTTGCAAGCCATCTAGAAGCCATTATTGCAATTATAATTGCCCTGTTTAATTTATTGGGCTTGGGGAAAAAAAAGAATAAATTGCATATTACACAGTTGTCCTGAATTACTTTAATAAGCAATTATTATTAAACATAAATGGTATTCAGAGGGTACCTTGCATACCTTTGACCTCAGACATTTTAACTCTTTAATTCTTTAGATAAAAACATGTACAAGAGATTTACAATGAGTGATCTTTTTAATTAGCAATATTGGTTCGCAATTCTTTCTTACATCAGAATATCTTTTCTTAGGGATTTTTCCTAATGGAGGAGGAGAGGAAAGAGTCATAAAAAAATGAAAATTATCTTTTAGAACAATGAGTAGTGCTTCCTAAACAAGGCAACTCATTAGAATCATCCATCAGAGTACTATTTAAAAATTCAGATTCCTAAATCCACTTGAACCAACCAAATAAAAATCTCTGAGGGTCTAGTCATTAAAAATGACTAGATGTTTTAACAAACATCCAAATTACTCTGTCATAACCAGTTCAACACCAGAATGGAAACTACTTTGGGGAGCAAGAGGATCAAACAACAGCACTTGGCATGTCCTCATTCCAACAGATTGATTTTGTGCTGTTGAAAAAAAGCATTAATGGTTCACAGAAAACAAAAAGGTCAAAATTAAAAATGTATACAGTTAAAAATTAGTACATGAGGGGCACCTGGGTGATGCAGTCGGTTAGGCACCCAACTTGGCTTTGGCTCGGATTGTGATCTCAGGGTCATAAGATTGAGCCCCGCATTGGGCTCTGTGCTCAGTGTGGAGTCTGCTTGAGATTTTCTCTCCCTCTCCTCCTGCCTCTCCCACATGTACTCTCTCTATATAAAATAAATAAATGAACCCTTAAAAAATTAATACTTGCTATTATATTAAAGTTCATAAAAGAGCAAAGTGAAAAAAATTCATACTCTTGGATCGGATTATTTACTCTGTAAAGATGTCAATTCTCCCCAAATGGTATTTCAATTATTATACCAAAAATATGTAGTAAGAGGTTTACAAATAGCTAAGTCAACTTTGCAATTCAAGAGAAAATACAAGGAGAGAGCTGTCCCTACCAACAATTAAGACATATTTAAAAGAAGCACAGTAATTAAAAATAATATGTTAGTGAAGTTTCTGCCTTATTAGGCTCAGGTCATGATCCCAGGGTCCTGGGATTGAGCCCCATGTTGGGCTCCCTGCTCAGCAGGGAACTTTCTTCTCCCTTTCCCTCTGCCTGCCAATCCACCTGCTTGTGCATGCTCCCTCTCACTCTCGCTCTCGCTTTGTCAAACAAATAAATATAACATTTAAACAAACAAACAAACAAAAAAGAAAGTAATATGGTACTGCGACAAGACAAAGAAACCTATGGAAGAACACAGACAAGTCAGAGTTAGACCCATATATAATTGGAAATGTGTTGGTACAACCCAAATCCATGGGGAGAAGATAGTATATATAATAGATGAAGTTAGGATATTGGTTCACTCTATGCAGAAAGCTAATACTGGATCACTAACTGAGACCACTTGCAAGGTAGATGTCAAGTGGATTAAAATCCTACATGGGAAATGTAGAAATAGTAGATTTAATAATGTTGGAGAATATCTTTAGGCTCTAAGGGCAATGAAGGACCTCTGAAACAAAACTCCAAAAGCAAAAATTATCAAGCCAAAATTAATGAATTTAATCCCATCAGAATTGAGAGTACCAATGTAAGGAAGAAATTATGGAGAAAGTTAAAAGACACCTGACACTCTGGGAGAAGATAGCTGCCATGCCTAAAACTTTCAAGAAACTAATATGTTGAACATGTGAAGAAGGAGCAGGAAGAAGAAGAAGAAGAGGAGGAGGAGGA
>PITA01000415.1:0-160349 GCA_004023965.1 Spilogale gracilis | reverse complement strand
ATCTCAGGATAACGCTAAATGTTGGCAATGTGTGGCTCAAGGAATTCTCATGCAGAACTGATAGAGAATGTACAGCCCAGTTGGAGAGCTATAAAGCTATGTAAATAAATCAAGTGTTGTCATATCCTGTGACCCAGCATTCTAACTTCTAGGAGTGTTGCAGAGACGTCCCCGCCCAGGTCAATAAGAGAATGCATGATAATATTCATGATAGTATTGCTATGGTGATGGGAAATTGGCAGCATCTGGTATCCAACACCAGGAGAGGCATCAGGTCTATGTGGAAGATGATGCGGCAGTTAAAAGCAACAGGCAGATCTGTACAAAAGCACAAGGAAAGATTAAAACCAGAGTTGAATAAAAAAAGAAAAAGAGATCAATATAACACAATATCATTCAGGAAGATTAAAAACCCTGTGCAAAACCAACATACACTTTGTAAGAACATGTATAAATAAAGAATACATGTAAATCATTTAAAAATGGTTGACTGTGGGTGGGTCAGGGAAAGAGAGGGGGGAATAGACATAAACAGGAAGTAAGGGAGGGAAAGAGGGAAAGGCAGGAGATGGGATGGAAAGGGGAAATAACAAAGGAAGGAAAGAGACTTCAGAGTTTGCTCTCTGAATAACAGTGCTCCAGGAAATGCAAACTGTGATTAAGTGAATTCTGAGTCCAGGGCCAAAGAAAGAGAGAGAAAACATCAATATCCTAAGCATGCGTTGCTTTGTCTTTGAAGTGTTGTGCAGCCTAAGCAACTTCAAAAAAGGGTAAATGTTAGTTCTTTGCAGGTACAAGTGATGTGACGCCAGCCCTGTAAATCCCTTCAACCCTGACCACTGGATTCACTAGAAAGGCTCAGGTTAGTTGTCCCAAATTCCTTGCCCAGCAGTCTTAGAATCAGCTCCTTATCTTTCATCTCTCTGTTTGTCTGTGAATAAATATATACATTATTCTTGTTCTTTTAATTCTGTAACCTCTTCAGAGCAGTTAAAAATTATGTTAAAAACTCATTAACTTTGACGAGATATTGATGATGCCAGCGGTTAATTACGAGCCAGCTGGTGTTATGGCAAGAATTAAAAAGTTAGACATTGGAAGTTTGTTTAAAAAAAAACACAACAACAAAAAAGCCACACTGCGTTCACTTGGAGGATTGCTGAAACAGTGTCACTCATCGATGACCTTACAGTCAAGGTCAAGGAGACATCCGTGAAACAACAGATCACATTACCTTCCTTTACTCCATTGCAGCGCTGGTGTCTTCCAGATTCTCCCTCGCTGAGAAAATAAAAAGTAAGGGCTATAAATTCCCATGCTTCACGGTGTTAATTGATTGCAAGCTGGGGTCAGAAAGACATTTCTCCCCAAGGAGTACTCCTGCACAATTTAGTGGCACCGTGGGGGTTCTAACATGCCTAAAAAGCATTAAGCGGTGGTCACTGTCAAGTACCAAATAGCAAAATTTAGTATGCTTTCAGTCTGTGCTCACAAGGGAAGTATGAGAGCATTCAGGGGCTCCCATCTCCTTAAGAGTGAGCGTTTTTAATAAGCCTCTCACCCAATGAGGTCTTTCCTTTGGTAGTCCAGAAAAGGTACAGTTTTTAAAGAGAAAGTAGATCATAAAATACAGTCATGGTTGGTTTTTTGTTGTTGTTGTTTTTTAAAGAGATCAAGAAAAAGAAAAATAAATAGAAGGGAAAAGTGTATCCTTTTCAGAAGACTCTCCAACACCTAAATAAAAAGAGTATATGATGGGCATTATAGAACAAGGATTCAGGAAGCTGATTGGGGGTTTCATCAGACCTCAGTCGAGCAGCGAAGTCCCCTGACCTGCGTACCTGACACACGTGACTCAGGGAAGCAATATAAGCCTTGGGCCCTCATCAGCACCATGGGTGTCATACTGGTTCTGACTCCCCAGCTTCGCATCAGTAAATGAGACAACCCATGCAGAATCCGTAGGACTACCCAGAGTGTGGGAAATGCACAGAAAATGTTCATGATCTACCTCCCAGATTAAGCAGTGCAGTGCAAGGCCTGGAACCAAGCAGCCGAGCTTGAGTTCCATGGATTTGCCACCAACTTCCAAAGACATTTCCAATAACATTGGGAAATTCAGGGACCACTTCAGGTTTCAATCCCCTCATCCATGAACTGAATAATGATAGTCCCTGCCTCACAGCATGTGTTAGGATTAAAGAATCTGGGTAATGCATCAGAATGTCTGGCGCATGGTACTCTCTCTAATATTAGTTATTACTCAGAGCTGTTACTACTACTGTTACTTCTCGTAGTAGTACCGCTACTATATGAATAAATCCTTTATGGATGCTGGCCCAGCCAGCAGGGATCAAAACACTTGGTGGAACTTTGCAATGCGCATAGAAAAATGTGTGCAGATGGGGCTATAAAATGACTTTCTCCAAAGCCCTGAAAGGGGCCCAAGCAGAAAGTGAACACTTACTTCTCCCACTTTTGGTTCCTACCCCTCTGCTCAAGCTGTTAAAATGCAGGGTGTCTCTGGCCTTGCCCTTTCCAAGCCCTCACCCTTTGGGGAGATGGGCAGCCTGTGAGCTGTGCTGAGTGACTTTCCTACTAATGATCACAGCTTCTCCCTCCCACACACACACCCTTGTCTGTGGCTTGCACTTTCTCTCGCCCGGGGTGCTCTCAAGCTGAGCACCTAATGGTGGATTCGGCCATTATCATCTCTCACCCACCAGCGAATAATCATTATTGTTTGCTCTCTTCTCCTTTATGAGGAGCACAGTTATAAAGTTGGTTTTCTTTCCTTGTTCCCATGAGGCTCTTTATTTTATAGAACTGCTCTCAACTTACCATGGTTTTATTCCGTTTCAAAAAACTACTCATCATTTACTGATGTTCAACATTAAAAAAAAAACAAAAAAGTTTTCTTTGTTCCCACAAACCAAAATTTAGTGCAAGCCTTACTGATCTTGACTTCTCTTATTTCTGTGAAGACAAACCTAAATTCATCTCAGAACGTTTGCTTTTTCCCGTACCTATTCCGTATGGCTTCTCCTAATGTTTCATTTTGAGAAACTGAGGAGAGGTGTGTTTGTGTGGGAATTGCCATGGAAAATGAAACTCAGGATACTGTAAATGCTAATTAGTTCAGAACAATGAGGCCAAGACCCAACCAAGAAATTCCTTTGTTTCCTTAGAGGTCATAGAAATTGCCTTATCTTACTCTACCATTGATGACCCTTAGAAGCCTCAGATAATTACTTTGAACCACAAACAATCTACATCCAAACTAAGAAAAAAAAAACCAAACAGCCACGTATGGTGGGAGGGGACATCATTTTAAATTCTTCCCTATTCTATTCCCACAACTAATTTTCTGATTTTTTTTTTTATTATTATGAGCATGTATTACTTTTGTAATCAGGAAAAAAAGAAAAAACTGTTTTAACAACATTTTATTGGTAAAATTGAAAGAAGTAGACAGATGATCTCACCAAACCAATGCTTTTCTCTGCCTTCCTTTTCTGGAGATATTAGGGAAGGATTGCTAATAGCAGTGATTCCTGATTGTGTCGAGGGCTGGGTTTCGGAAGGCTTACAATATCAGCTCTCTGCCAAGTATCCGATATCACATTTTTAGCTTACTGTTTGGGGTCTCATGTTTTTGCAATCCAATTCTTGACTCATTGTATGTGTGTACGCACACTTTGTTCCAGACTGTCTGTCAGAAGAACACTTCTTTCTAAATGAAGAAAAGTGTTTCTGGTGAATGCCAAGACTATCTGAGGAATCATAGTGCAGGGTTGCTATTTCTTTGTTCCTGCTGGTTAATTGCTTTAAAGACAAAATCAAGGGCAAGTGTGCCACTAAGAAAATGTTTTGTAGAGCACATACTACTTGAACCTTTTGAATGATCACAAACTGCATTTTGCCAACTTTTGATCAAGGTGACAAATCTTGGCTCAGAAAAGAAATTTAGTGATGTGTCAGCCCCATCAATAAGCTCTAAGGAAAAGTAATTCATTTTTAATGGAAATTCTGTTTACAAAATAGACTAGGTATATAACCAAACTCTAAGAGGAGATAACTCACCCTGGCAAATAGGCTGCATACCTAATAGAGTAAAATAAAAGTGAAGCAGAACACATTGTACTTACGGAAATGAAGTACATGCAACATTTTATAGTTACTACAACAGTGATTTTACATCATACAGAAGCTTTTGTGTTCAGCTTTGATTTAGATTCAAGAAGTATCAGAAAAAAAGTTGGGAAAGATGAAAAAGGAATGGAGCCATTATATTAAGTAAAATGTTATCCTTATTTTTCAAAAATCTCCAATACAAGTTCCCTTTGGTGAATAGAATTTATTGGGTCTGCCAATTTCTATCCTCCACAGGTCTAGTTCCTCTTGCTCCTTAATAAAGGTGATATCATTCCCATTACAGATATTAGGAAAGCATTGCTTAAATTCTTTTGTTTTGATTTTGTTTTTTAAAGATTTTACTGAGAGAGAGAAAGCAAGCAGGGGGAGGGGCATGAGGAGAGGGGGAGAGAGAATCTCAAGCAGACTCCGCACTGAGCCTGGACCCCGGTGCAGGGCTCAATGAAGGGCTCCATCTCATTACCCTGAAATCATGGCATGAGCCAAAATCAAGAGTCAGCCGCTTAACTGACTGAGCCATCCGGGTGCCCCTCTTGTTTCTATTCTATAATTTTTTTCCACTATGACTCCGTAGGCAAGTGGGGTTGTTAACATTATTCCCAATTGGCAAATGAGAAAACCAAGGCACTAAGTGTCTCTGCAGCACCCCTGAAAATGACCGAAAGAATCTATCCAACAACTCTGGGAACACCCCACCCCCATGTGCCAGGAGAACCAACAGTTGAGTGGTGCTACCATTGGGCTAAATGAATACAAGTTCCCTCTAAATGTACTCAATTTCCACCACGCACACAGAAACGAAAAGAATTAAACGGAGTCCTCGGAAAATAGAGAAATAAAAATCAAAGCCTTACTCATCTACTAGAACTTGTGAGGCCGGAGTAACAAAAACACAAACACAGGATAACTGGTGATGATAAGTGAGATCCCCAAAGATACTTGAAAATAGTTCAAAGATTTTAACCATGACAACAACAGCAGCCATTTCTCAATAAATAAATGACAACCGAAGACTAAGACACGAGTTTAGGAAAGAAAGACAGAGAACTGAACATCTGTGCTGCTAAAAATAACAGTCATGGGCTTATGTCCCCCCAGGGGGCCAGTTATTCCCCAGCTCCTCGCTCCTGGCATGTAGCTCATGCTCATTTTTGAAGGGAAGATTAAGTGTAGGAAGGTCCCTCCTCAATGAGTCTAGGTCTAGCAGAGAAATAAATGTGAACATAATAATTGTTTTGATGACCCAAGACTATCATGTCTATTAATTCATTAAATCCTCACAGTGGCCCTATGAGTTAGGGCCCATTAACAACACATTGTACAGATAAGTAAACTTTCACAAAGTCACGGGGACCGAAGCTGCAAAATTGGAATGAGAATCCAGCCTTGGTAACATGGGTAACAACTCCTACTACTTAGTGTAACAATATTGTGTGCTGTGGAAGGAGGAGACTCTGTTATATAACGTCCAGCAGCGTGGACTACACAAGTAGCTACCAGTATTCATTCCCTCCCTACTAGTGCTCTCTTCAATCAACTTTACATTTCCTCCCAGCAGGGGTGGAATGTGTTTCCTACCCCACGGGCCTGGGCTGGCCTTGGACTTACTTTGGCCAATAGAATTCAGGAGGGACAGATGTTTCAGTTGTAAGCCTCAGACTCAAGAGGCCTTGCTTCTGTTTATTTTCTTGGGACTGTGACGTGACTAAGCCTGGGATAGCCTGTTGGATGGTCATCTCATGGAATACAACTGAGGCAGTGGGGTAATCCCAGCTGAGGTCTCAGAGATTTGGAAGAGTCTGTCCAAGACCAGCAAAGCCCACTAGATGACCCTGCCATTGATGGCAGATGCTGAAGGAGTCCAGCTGAGCCCAATCTAAACTGCCAAGCCACAGAACTGGGATCTAGATAAATAATTATTCTTTTAAGCCACTGAGTTTTAAGATGGCCTGTTACCCAGAAATAATATACCCGCCAAATCAAAATTTTCTAGGATCATACTTATGTATTTTTTTAAGTCCCTTAAATGATCTGAGAGGAGGAAGACATCTTAGAATTGCCCAGATAAAAATATTTTTGCAGAACCAATATGGCCGAATATTAGGCTTTTACAGCAGGACTATGTCAAAGATATAATCAAAGCAAGTTGAAACAAAGACCTTCACGGGCACTGTTTAGTTGTGTGGTGGGCTGTCTCCTTCAAGCCTGCAGCCTAGGTGCCCCTGGGGACCGCTGCCTCAGTAGCTGGCTCGGTGAGGGAAGAATCGCCATCCAAGGACATTGCATGCCTGTTGGCAGGATATAGTTCCTCACCGGCTGTCGGACTCAGGTCCTTGGGTCCTTGCTGATTGTTGGCCAGAGGCTGCCTTCTGGTCCTTGCCTGTGGACCCTCCAGAGAGCCACGCACAATATGGCAGTTTGCTCCTTGAGAGCAAGCACATGGAAAGAGTCAGAGAGAGAACAAGCAAGATGGAAGTCACAGTCTTTTACAACATAATCTTGAAATCTCTATTTCATCACATTTGCCAGATGCTATTCATTAGAAGCTACTCAGTTAGGTCCAGCCCAGGCAGAAGGGAAGGGAATTGCTCCAGAGTGTAAATACCAGGATGTGGGCATCATTAGGAACCATTTTGGAAGCAGCCTACTACATAACTACATTCTAAGAAATTGTGAAGATATGAGTTTCTTAAACAGGGGCTCATTCATCAAATCCTAAAATGTTAAGGCCTCGGGAACCAGCTCTTGAAACTTGAGGAGGACTGTTTTTTTAAACACAAATTATGCGGGGATCTTGGTGTCCCAAAAGAATAACAAAGGGGGAAAGTATAAATAAGTTTTAAAAGGTTTAGGAATGGGTGCCTGGGTAGCTCTGCCTTTGGCTCAGGTCATGATCTCAGGGTCCTGGGATCGAGGCCCACATCGGGCTTTCTGCTCAGAAGAAAGCCTGCTTCCTCCTCTCTCTCTCTGCCTACTGTGATCTCTCTGTCTGTCAAATAAATAAATAAAATCTTAAAAAGTAAAAAATAAATAAAAGGTTTAGGAAAATTCTCAGATGCTGGTTCTATAATGGAATAATCAAGGGCACAAGGTACATGTACAGTCAATCTCTAATGTTTCAGAGTAATGTCAAGACAGACAACCTGAGCTCCCCAAGAAACGTCCCTCAGAAGCAGGCAAGATGGACCACTGGCCTAATCTGCTTTGGCATTTCTTATACACTTATGCATAACACTGTATGGGAATGCAATAAAAATTTGAACGAGGCACTAGAGTTCAACAACATAGAAGGATGCAGCTTTCGAAAAATGGAGCCGTGACCTCCCAACACAGCATCTTAGGCACTGGAAGCGCCCACACTCCTCAGAAGCTCATCGAAACCAGAGATTCAAAAAGCATGCCTGGTTCCTCCCAGAACTGAAGAAAAGAAACCTGGGGGTTGTAGAGTATTACTGCTAGAGAGGGGAGAGAAATATCTGATTCCGTGTGTCGGGGCTCTCTTTTCTACGTGCTCTTTTCTACGTGCTTCTGTTCCAGTGTTTAAAGCAGCAAGTCTATTTTGCCCTCAGGCCACGTCTAAGTAGCTATTTTGGGCCAACGCTTGGGGCTTGAGGGGATTCCTTTCCCTCAAGTTTCTCAAGAGAAGACCAAGGAAGGGCGAGTCGAGGTTGATGCTTTACAATACACACAGTAGGGCGGAAAAAATGTTGCTTGCTAACGCGGCAGCTCTTAATTAGAAGCTACACTTCCTTCCGTGAAAAGAATGAATTTGAAAGTTTCCACATAAGCAGAGTCAAACATTTTGACATTGTAAGAGCAGTAGCTTCTGTCAATCAACCTGAATTCTCTTTAAGCCTTAAACATATAAGTCACATTGAGAGGGTTATGCATTTCACAAGTGGATTTATATATAAATACTTTTGCTGGCTCCAGTTCAACACAACAAAAGAAGTCAAACATTAGTCTGTATTTGTATTTCTTTGCTGAAGTGTTTTGACATAAACGGCACACAATCCTAGCTGAAAAGCAGCAGGCAGTTTGGAACTAACTGCTCCTCGCACTTGCATTCTTTGTGATATGATTTTTTTTTTCCTACTCGGAAAATTAGAAAGCTTATGAGGGAAAAGTTTCTCCAACTTGAGAGGGAAAAAATGTTAAGGCAACATAGCATTTCTGAAAACTTCGAGCTTCGTGCATAATTCACTTTCTGCAACATCTCAGAATGCCTGTAAGTATCAAATTCCCCAATTCCAACCGCACAATTTATTGTCAGCCCTTATACTTTTTGAAGACAGAGAGTAATACCTATTACCTCTAGAAGTCACTCAGAACATGCTTCTCTTTTTTAACCGGTTCCCTTCTTCCAAAACAGAGAAAAGGCATTCTTAGTTCAAAACCACTAAATATCCAAGTTGTGTTGCAAAAATACTGTCGAAGACGTGAATGGAAAGGAATTTTTAAAGAAATTTTCATAGTCATATACATCTACGTGGAATTTCCTCTGGAAATCGTCTGTGTCGCCAGTTATTGACACAATAATGCGGAAGCACAACGACCCTAAATCTCAGCAACCTGACGCACAATCATTACCCTCACCCTCGGTAGCGGCAGGTTGCCTGCCTGTAGGCTGGACATCAGGCTCCCGGCTGTAGGTTAAGTTCAAATCTACTCCGGTGTCTCTCTCACCGTCCTTGGATCAGCAGCTCCCTGGGTCAGGTGGTCAGCTCCTTATTTAGGCTAAAGCAGCAGGGGCGACATGAGGTACGGTGTCCTCCCTGAAGATCACCAGAGTAGGGAAAGGCTATCCCAGGCATGCGAGCACATCCAAAGCCCACGCTTGTATCATAGGTACTAACACCCCTTTGGCTAAAAGAACTTCCACAGTCAAGTCCACGGTCCCGGAGCCAGGGATTACACTCTGCCGCAGGGAGGCTGTGGCAATAAATCAGTCTTCTACACTGCCATTCCTGGGTGTTATTGCAGACCTTAAATCACCAGTGCAAGAGTTTTGCTTTCTTCTCTATTTCGAGTATCACTGTTATATTTAAAACTTAAGAATCTGAAGTGTATATTTTTTCCAAAACTATTTGTATGTCATTGAAAATCTGCATACAAAGGGCAATCCATGGTTTAAAAAATCCCCACAGTTATGAGTTTTATGCCAAATATGAATACATACGTGTACAATTTACA
Organism: Spilogale gracilis; assembly: GCA_004023965.1. Taxonomy (NCBI): domain Eukaryota; kingdom Metazoa; phylum Chordata; class Mammalia; order Carnivora; family Mephitidae; genus Spilogale; species Spilogale gracilis. Next base: position 151,001 of record PITA01000415.1, on the reverse strand, counting down.
TGGATATCGATTAAGTTCAGAATCACATTTAGGTTTTGATGTATAAGTCTTTTCCTTTTTGCTTTCTTTTTTAAATAGTTTTTTGGCAGTCAGCTGGGCTGTAGCCCACACTTTCTTGAGTTCTTAAAGGTAGCATATTATTCCAAGGATGGCAAATTTTAAACAAAACAAGATGGAAAAGAACCCTAACATAAATGCTAAAATTACAAGTGCATTTTGCCTATCGGTTCAAAAACTGGCCCCTGTACGAGACAGGCAAGAAGAAACAGGAAAGGGCCACTCCACATCGGTAGGTGGCAATTATAATAAGCGAGGCCATGAGACAAGTAGATGCCTACACTCACCTTCCAGAATCCCCAGAGTTTACACATAAGCCTTAAGTTACTGGGTCAGTTACACGTATCATCCAGACGGTCCCAGCAACACATTGTTCTCTCAAGGCTGTGCCCTTGGCAATGGCTCCCACCCCAGGGACGGTGGACAGAAACATGCATTGCAAGGACAAGGAAAGGAGCAAGGAGCCTCCAGTCACTGGGTTCAGCTTGCGGGGCAGGGGATGCTCATGGCCGCTCGGTGACCTCCTCTGCAACTCCAGCCCTCAACCAGCCCTTCCAGCCTTACACACACAGCCCTCCTCCGGGGTGCGTGCTGCACGGTCAGCATCATTAGCACGGAGGTGGCTGGTGCCGTGGGGATCCGGCTGCATCGGAGGCAGATGCCACAGCAACAACACAGGCACGTGTAAAAGAAGACACAGAGTAACATAGTGACTCCCAAAATGAATGATTAGTTTTTCCCAGCAAGAGCCCCATAATCTGAACCATTAATTTATTGAGTCCCCTAGGCTAGGGGTCAGATCACTCAGGGCGTTTACTTGTGTCCTCCTTGTGATTTTATTAAGATGACGCATTTGCATCCTTATCAGGTATGAGCACATGTTCTGTCTGTATCGTGACATGGGTGCTTCCTCGCAAGCCAGTCATAATGTCCCAGGCCATCGCACTTTGGAGGGCATCTTTTCTCAACAGACTTATTTCAGTGTTTGGAAGGACAGCCTTTGCCAGCTATTATTTAAGATTTGTTGGGCCAATTTAGTAAAGACTTCCATGACCTCCGCCAACGTTGCCAATCAATCCATCAGTCAATCAGTAATAAACTCGATATTTCAGTCCCCTGAGACAGTAGCAACTTCAAAGTCTGTCCTTTTGAGGTTTTATGTGACAACCCCAAGTCAAAATGGCCCGATTCTTATATGCTCTTCCTCCAGAATCCTGGATTAGCTAAACTCCAGTGGCCTGATTGGCTGGACAGTTTCTTCATCCATAAGGTACGAGTTTCTAAAGCAAATCAATGTGTGAAGTTGACATAGTGACTTTGTTTTCTCTGGAGTAAGTTGTAAAAAAATGTCTGTCTTTAGCAGTGTCTCTTTTCCAATGGAACAGAAAAAGTGGTAGCAAAACCTTTCACTTCCAGTTATTCTATAAAAATCGTTTCACTGTTGGTTTTGGGTGCAATCACGTGTTCCTTCAATAGGAGTTTAGTAGAAGGGTTTTGGGGTTTGTGTTTTTTTTTTTAAGATTTATTTATTTATTTTAGCGAGAGAGACAGAGAATGTGGGGGAGGGGCAAAGGGAGAGGGAAAAGGAGAATCTCAAGCAGACTCCCACTGAGCGTGGATCACAATGCAGGGCTCGATCTCACGACCCTGAGATTATGACCTAAACTGACATGAAGAGTCAGATGCTTAAACTGACTGAGCCACCTAGATGCCTCTAGGATGAGGGTTTTATTACTTATAGACTATATCCACTTAGGAGCAAGGAAAAATAAATTTATAATTTTTTCCTGTTTGCCCATAATTTGACTTCAAATTCCTTCAGGTCAAGGATTGTTCTCTGCATCCCTGAAAATATCTCTTTCATATTTATGAAACATTTGATGAATCTGCCCAAATGAATTGAATCATTGGATTGTACCTTTTATAAACCCATTGGCTTAAAAGGGTATTTACTAATCTCTCGGGGAAGACAATGATTGCTCTTGACAGCAGTAGATAAATTATGAAAAATGAGGAAAATCACCTGAATGAGAGACCAAACATTGAGTCAAATACAGTTGGGCTCCAACCAAGATGGCAGGAGGAACTGTATTAGCCCCATAGGAAACCACTGGAGCTAGATTTCTCCTGTCTTGAAAGGGAATCTTCATTTACACAAACACGTTTTGGCCTGAACATGTGAGTGCCCTAATACACTGGACTCAATAAAACTGGGCCAGTTGCAAATAATTTTATCCACTCAGCAAAAGAAAAATCATGAAAGCTTGAACATTTAAAAGATATCATAGAAGCTACCTAGGATACAAGCCTGTAGAAATATGTCTGAATTTTATTAACTTGATATAAATTTGATTAGTAATGACACATTCCAATGTCCAAATAACTCCCACCCTATCAGCTAAAACCTATTAAGACCTTGGTTTTGCCTTCAGAAAATAGCTCTACAAAATTCTTAGGGTAACTGAGACAATAACATTATTAACATTATTTTTATGTAGCAATAACACACTTAAACAATGTTCCTGGCTTACTTTCAGAAATTCAAAAATAATCATTACAAAACAAACTCACAAGGTTAAAGATACATATCACCATTATACTCATTTTGCTTTGATTTTATTAAAAGACACACAAATAATCTCTAAAAATAATCATCTGAGGTTATTATTCCTTTTCTTAATAACAAATGATTACAATTTAAACTGATGTTAAGTTCTTCCTCTCATAGAAGTTCCTCAACCATCAAGCACTCAGGATATCATTTTCTGATAAAGTCATTTGATAAACATGTTTCTCTTCTCTGATGCCCATGCCTACCAGTACACATTTATTGGTTAAATAAGCATTTCCCCTTGACCAAATGATTGTCTCTCCAGTTTCCTGGAATTTGAACCAAAATAGTTTTTTAAAAAACATTTTTTAAATATTATAGAAAATGTTAAATAAACTAAGCATAAATACTTAGTGTAATATAAGCAGTCTCTACTAAGGAGACTCCCACTGGTTTCAGAGTCTTACTTGATAGAACTGCAAGTTGATGCTTAACCCAGGGAGCACCCCATTCTCTTTTGTCCCCAACCCCATTCTTTACTAGAATTCCAAGGGTGGGAGGAAAAAATGATGCTCTGCTTCCTCCCCAACTCCAACCTGGATTGTTCCTCTTGGAACCATTCCTCCCCCAACCTCACCCTCGACTCAATCTCCCTTAATCCCATACGGAATTTTAGAAAATGAAAAGCAGTTCTTTTTATTCATAAATTCATTCATTCACCAGCTATTTATGGCTATGTGCCAGGAATTGCAATTGGTGGTAAGGATTCTACACAGGAGTTGGACATGATTTCCATCCCATGCGGAAATAATGTGCTAATGAAGGAGAACAAAAGATACAGGGTTTCAATCAGATGCGATTAACACTGTAATGGGGACATTCAGCTTGCTCTTGGAGTGGAGAAGAGGAGTCTCTCCAGACAGGTGGAGGGGCTGGTTGGTCAGGGAAGATTGTTTGGAAGAAATGATAGCCACATTGCATCTAGATAGGTCTAAAGGATGATTAGAAATTAAGCAGGCTAAGATATAAGGGGAAAGTGTTCAAGGCAGAGAAAATAGCATATACGAAGGCCCAGGTATTGAGAGCTTAGTACATTTGAAAAAAATCAAACTTCAATATGGCTAGAGCATAGATGCAGCATGGAGAAGAGGCTTTTAAGGGAGAAAATAAAGGAATAAATGATCCTGGGAAGATAATCAGGGACTAGTTTTTGTAGCATTTGTATTTCAAGTGAAAGGAGCTTAGATTTTATCTTGAGGGTAATGGGAGCAATTGATGAATAATAAACAGGACCATGATATAACCAGATTTGATTTTAGAGTGATTGCTTTATCACATGTGAAAACTATACTGAGCAAGAAGATGGGACGAGACAAGGAGAGGAGAGGGGAGAAGAGTTAGGGGTTATAGCCGGTGGTGGTTTTCTCAGTGTTGGAGGGAGTGGAGATGGAGAGACATGGAAGGATTCAAGGAGTACTATGAAGGGAAGGACGATGACATTCACTGAAAAGTTGGTTCTGGGAGGAGAGAGAGAAATCATTATGATGCTCGGGTTCCTGCTTGGCCAAGAAGGAAGATGGTGGTGCCAGTTGCTGAGATACAGAGTCCATGTTTAGTCCCTGGGATATGTCAGTAGCTACACTGGGTTTTGGATGAACGAGACTAGATTGGATAAATGTGGATCACAGAAATCATGGTGTAATTTTGGCAGTCACTTGCCTTATTATTTTAATGTACCCCTAGTTGGGCATTTGCCCCTTTACCATAGGCCATCAACTTGGTAAAGGGGAAAGGGATCTGAGTTAGGAGACAGGAGACTTGAGTCCTAGACCAATCTCTGCCACCCAGAGTCTGTGTGGCTCTGAGGAAATCCCTTCTAGTCTTGGTTTCATTAGCTGCGGAATAACAAGATTAAAATTATCCTCAAGTTTCTTTTCAGTGTCGATATTCCATTGTTATTGTTCTAGTTAATCTGTTCCCTGTTCACAAAAGTTTACTTTTTAAAAATAAGCCATTAGTAAAAAGTAAAATAAAATAACCCTTAAGCAAGACATTGAATAAGATATGTTAACAGGCCATGAAACTCCCTTTATTTCTTTCATATCAGAAATACTTTAAAAAATCTTCTTTATAGCCAAAAAAGTATCCTAGGTTATTATTAATGCTCATTGTTTTGGTTATTCTACCAGATATCAGGAGTTTTGTTATGTAGCTTTATCTGCTGTCTAGCACAGGTAAAAATAACATTATACTGCATGAAAGTACCTGAAAATTAAATACTCCAGTTTATAGAAACAAGAAACATCAATAAACACTTGACTTAGAAATTATCTTACCATCTATTTTCCAGAATTATTTTGAGTTACAAAAAAAAAAAAAGACAAAGACAAAGAAAAGCAGTTTCCTACTTGTTTCATTATTTCTTCTGGAAGAACTATATAGCAGGTGTCATTTCTTGATAGTGATTCCCTTTGTTATCATGAGTCCCTTGCAGAAAAGAGATCTGGAATATCTTTGGAAACAGCCTCCTTTCCCTGTTACATAGCCAGCAGTAGCAACCCAAGTCAGCAGGGAATAAAACAAAGCAAATTTTCTCCCAGGTCTCATTTAAACATCAAGCCCATTTGTCTGACAGCTTCTAGAATATTCCCATTGCTGAGCCTCAGTGCCTCCTCACATAGTGGCACAATGGCTGGCACATGGTGATAACAAGAGCTGCTTTTATTGGGCCCTTAGTAATACCAAGCACTATACTAGGAGCTCACCATCTAGATCTCAGTTAGTTTTCACATCAAGACTGTGAAATGGGTTTTAATTTTAACCATTACAGAGATTAGGAAATTCAGACTCAGGGAGTCACTGGCCCAAAGTTCCTTCAGAGGTAAAAATTGGTGGAGCCATCGAATGTCAGAGTCTGAGCCCTAACAACTGGTCTGCGTGGCTTCCACATAAGCACTTAATGAGTATTATGATTGAAAGGACATGTGGATGCATGGATGTGGTCTTCATTTCTTCTCAAATGTGCTTGCCCTGACTTCTCTGCTTCTGTTGGCCCACACTGCTGTCCTATGACAACCAATAGCTTTAGTGCTTCCTCCCCTACATCCCTCTACCACAGTGACACAGTAGGCCATATTTTAAGAGCTCTTCTCTAGACCTTATATTTCAGGGGAGGAGGTGGATGATAAACAAGGAAACACATAAATCCACAAAGGAATGCAGGTTGTGGAAAGTGTTTCAAAAGCAATAAGGACAACAGGACAGAAAGTGATGGTGGAGAGAGCTTTTTTCATCTGCTCTATTGATACTCTTCTGCCTAGCTATTCCCACAGCCCATCCCACTAGAGCTTCAATTCTTAGAATCCTCCTTATTAGCATAGCCTCATAAATGTTCTATTTCCAAGGTCTTTTTTCTATAGTTTATCATGGTGGCTTCCTTAGAATAATACTCCTACAATGCACTTTCTTATTTTGCCTTTTGCCATACAATGGACTCAAACATTTCATCTTACACCCAAGTCTCTCCATCATCTGGTCTCATCCTACACATCCAGAAACGTCTTTCTTCTTTCATCCACAAGTCTATCTGAACCACCTACCATGTGTTATTCATTATATATTCCCCAGTTAAAAGCCCCATCTGGTTCTTTTGGCCACATTTCTTGGGTCCCTTACATATTCTATGCTCACTCCCACATGCCTAATACCAGAACACTCTTTTCTCCTCTGTCCACCTATCAAAATTTCCTTCTCATTTAGGACCCTGCTCAAGTTCCAGTTTTGCAGCTAGTTTCCTCTATTTATGCTATTTGCACTAATATACTTTTAAATAAATCTCAATAGCTTCCATAGCTTTCTTTTATAGCGCATTGCTCTGTAATGCTCTGTAATCACTGTGTGACTGTGTGTGTCATACACATCTGTGTGTGACTGAAGGCTATAAATTCATTCAGGACAATAACCAGGTCTTGCATTCCTCCCCTATTCCCTAGTGTCAATGATCACAATGGCAGCAAGAATATATTTAGCATTTATCATGTGTAAAGCACCATGCTATGTTTTGCACACTTTAATTCATTACTCCTCCCCACAGCTTTGTGAAGAAGTCAGCCTTTTTACCCCCATTTGACAGATGACAAAATTAAGTCTTGAAGAGGTGACTGGACTTGCGTAAGTTCACACTGTTTGCAAATGGCAAACCTGGAATTTAAACCTAGAGTGTGTGGTTTCAGAATCTTCCACCTAACGTCTAAGCCATGCCACCTGAACACAACCCTCTGCATTATTTGATAATTCTGATCCTTCTCTACTTCCTGAAGAAACTCCAGACTCTACAGGAAAAGACACCATGCCAGAGGATTGCCATAGGAACAAAGACGGTGCATAACTCCAGCCCAGCATTCTGTCTTCCGGGGGTGGCTTCTGCGAGGACTTGATGGGGACAAGTCCCCACACCTGACTGGGAGATGAATGTTTGCCTGAAGAATTGGTGGGTAAGAAGGGAAGATACTTTAAGCTCAAAGTCACTGCCCGGGACAGCAGCAAGTGTCGCTTCGAGGTGAAGAGGACAAACACAGCAAGAATCATAGTGTCCACATTAGGGTTCCAAGGAACTGACTTGAGTTTCTCCTTGAAGGTCAATGGATTTCTGATAGCCCCGCTCCTAAGCACTGGAAATAGAGGAAAGAGATGTGATTGATTTTTATCAAGAACAAATTTGAAGTCCTTCAGCAGATTAGACATTCTTTTCATTTTTTTCCCTTTTCCTTAATACTTTCTTATTTTTCTAAAGTAGTTGTTTTATAAAGTGGTGTAAGTGCTGGCTTGAAGCAGCTCTCTGAAAGTGTCCCTTTAATATCTGTTGTTTTGAATCTCAGGGCTTATTATTCATTCTCATTGGTCATCCTTTTCCTGAGCTCCTGTGAACCAACTGGAGTCTCCTTCATATTGCCCTCTCCTTTTTCTTTCTTTCTTTCTTTTTTTTTAAAGATTTTATTTATTTAATTGACAGAGAGAGATCACAAGTAGGCAGAGAGACAGGTAGAGAGAGGGGAGAGCCCGATGAGCAGAGAGCCCGATGCGGGCCTCGATCCCAGGACCCCGAGATCATGATCTGAGCTGAAGGCAGAGGCTTAACCCACTGAGGCACCCACGTGCCCTGCCCTCTCCTTTTTCTAAAGTTTATGTGAACACGGCAGACGGCGGCCACCTTTTCTAGAAGTAGGCACTTTCAGGATGGTTTGCTAGGAGACTGATGGATGGGAGTGCAGCCAGTGACTTTCCCATGGGATCTGATGTTCTCACCAGTGACTGTTTCACTTCTGGGCCTCCTCTAGGTGTCTTAATCTGGTCAGGCTTCTATGATGAAATACCACAGACCTGTGGCCTACAAACATTTATGTGTTATTGTGCCAGAGACAGGAAATCCAAGACAGGATGTCAGTGTGTTCAGGTGAGAACTCTCTTCCTGGTTGCAAAGTTCATGTGTCTTCACATGATGGAAGGGTAGAGGCACATTTCTGGGTCTTCTTTTGTTAAAGCAAGAATCACACTCATGAGGGCTCCACCTTCATGACCTCATCATCTCCTAGAGGCCCCCTCCCAGTATGATCACCTTAGGAGTTAGGATCTCAACATAAGAAATTTGAGGTGTGTGTGGGGGTGCCTGGGGGGTGCAGTTTATTAAGCATCTGACTCTTGGTTTTAGCTGAAGTTATGATGTCAGGGTCGTGAGATCGAGCCCCCAAACCAGGCTCTGTGCTGAGCATGGAGTCTGCTTAAGACTTTCTCCCTCTGCCTGCCCTCTCTAAAATAAATAAATAAATCTTTAAAAAAAAAAAAAAGAGGAAATCTGAGGGGACACTTCTGACCATGGCAGCGGGAAACAGAAGCTTTTGAAGGAGTAAAATGAGGGGAGAAAAGATGTTATCTTAACTTGAGCATACCTTTAAAATCTTATGGTCTGGACCAAAAGAAGAAAAAATAGCTTGGAACTGCAGAAGGTAGGTCAGAAGTAAAAATAATAGTCAACTCCAAAGATGTCTTTACTGAAGAGACAATGCCTTTTAAGAGTTTTAAGGATAATAAAGAAAAATGGTCATACAGAACCATCCACCACAAAACACCACTGTATTTTGATTTGCATTATATATTTTGTCCTTTGGACTTTAAATGGTAATTACTCTAAAACAAGTAAAATACATGTAAATTCTGTTAATTTTTTAAAAGCACTATCCAATGGGAATGTGAAATATAAATAAAAAGCTAAGAATCATACACAAGAAAGAGGTCAATCAACATATCAAAAATTTAAGTGAATATCAGGTTGAGTGTAAATATCTCAGCAACTAAAGCAAACATCATAATCAATTATAAAGTTCTGAATTTGATGACATCGCCTGCCATCAAAAGAAAATTATTTCCACCTCATTTTTCACAAAAATGTCCTCATTGCCCTGTGTTGTCCCAAGAATATACATGATCTATAAACACTTTTGAGGCTTTGAGGGGGTTACCCTTATTTCTTAATATACAAACTCAAATATCATCGTGGGCATACTGTCCAATATCCAGTAGCCTATTGAGTTCAACGTGTTGAGACTTCCTGATTTTAATTAAAATATACACCTGAGAAATTGTAGTAGGCTTCCCTCAAGTCACATGGCCATGACCGAAATTTGCAAAGTTATTTAATTATGGCCTGAGGAGATGAGGCCAGCAGGGTGTAAGGTGGTAGCCTTGAAAAATAAGGGTTCAGGGTCTCCTGGGTGGCTCAGTTGGTTGAGCGACTGCCTTCGGCTCAGGTCATGATCCCGGAGACCCGGGATTGAGCCCCACATCGGGCTCCCTGCTCGGCGGGAAGCCGGCTTCTCCCTCTCTCAGTCCCGCTTCTTCTGTTCCCTCTCTCGCTGTGTTTCTCTCCTTCAAATAAATAAATAAATAAAATCTTTTAAAAAAAAATAAATAAGGGTTCAAAGATAGCATCTGTCTCAGGAGCCCTGTCTTCCCACAGTCCTTGAATCCTCAGCTACTTCAGTTTAATGATCTGAGAGTCAGCCTCTCTAAGTCAACGTGCTCGTGCTTCGATAGCTTGGCATGAGAGGAGACAAAACCACTGGTGTCTCTTTCTTTCATGTGCAATCAAGCTTCCATGAATGACATGCTTTTGGTCTTTTCTTAGCTACTTTCAGTAGGTTTGAAACACTGAGGTTGCTGATAAGTGATTATATAAATATTTTTTTCAAGATATGCATTTTCTCAAGTCTAAATAAATGGCCTATATTCTGTTTGTAATAGACATTTATCAGGAGTCATTCTTTCTTCCTCTGAAAACCAGTGTGGGCTTTGTTTTTCTCATTTAAACCCTTTTTAAAGAGGAAAAATATATGTATTAAAGGTACAGTAAGCTTTAGTGTCTTATATCGATTGTTCTTTGCCAACAATCCCATTTTAAATGTTTTATTTCCCCCCCAAAGTTGTGTGAAGGAACAAAGTGGATATTATTCTTTAAATCTAAGTTTAAACAGCTTAATGAGTAGAGCCAATTGAAGTAAATCATAATTGCTAAACAGGATTAAGTTGAGAAGAGCCTCGTGAAAGTCTGCAGGAAAGCATAACACAAAAACAGACCCAGACAACGAACATGCATTTGTATGTAGCTGCTGTCCTAAGACGTCTCTCTCTAAAATGCCAGTGTTATGAATCGGTTTGTGTAAAACAGTAACCTTCGTGGTCCCACGTTCTCACTTGATCCGTATTATGTATGTTCCACACTCTATTATGTAACTGCAAACATTTTCAAAGAGTAAGTTTCACATGCCACCAACAGTGATGTATAATCAAGTTGAAGTCCTCTCTCCTGCATTAGGAAATTACGTCGATCCCACCCATTGTACCCATTTGCACACACTGTGTACCGCACAATTTATCTTCAGACTAATGGGTTTTATGCAGGTGATCAAAGGTTTTGGGCTTACTTCTCAATGCAGTTAGCAAAATTATTTCTTACCATTTCAAATCATAGCCTGAGGCTCCACAAGACAGCAGTTTTTAAAAACCGAGGAGTGGAAACATTCATGCTCTGACATCAGAACAGTAGTAAGAAAACCCCAAGCCCTGACACGACCCAAACAAGAAAAGGACAGATACGCAGGTGAGGTGGACCGGCCGTCAGCCTACCTGTTCAGTTTTGGAAGCCCTCCATCTCCAGCTATTTATTTGCTCTCACTCTTGGGTTTTTTATGGGGGCTGAGTCAGAACAAAAACTTTGTCAACAAGCCTTTGTCAGAACAATCTTCTTGCCAGATGCTCAGAAAAAGGGGGTTCTGGGGTCTAATGAGTTCGGGAAATGCACGTTTCACAAAGTTCATTAGCATTTTAAAGCTGAAAAGGACTCCCAGAAGCCCTACATAAACTTTTAGCCGAGTTAATTTAGCTGTGCCCCCTGTCTCCCAAAATTAAGAAGTCACAGAAACTCATTTTCAACATGACATCCCACAGAACGAGTGTTCCGCCAGGATTCACTTTGGGAAACCCAATTTTAGAGCACCAAGTTGGCCTTCTGCTTATGTCATCTTTGCTAATTTGAATTGGAGAATATGTTGTAAGTAATCCACCATGCCCTTGTGTAGAGCATCATAGTCTAGAGTTTCATGGATGGTGTCAGTTTTTATGTAAATCAGAATCTCTTCTGGCCCTTAAGCAACTTGCTAAGTTTGGGCTCGAAGCAGGCATTCTCTGCTACAGTCTTCCTTGGTGCACAGAATGAAAGGCTTTCAGAGTGTGTCTTGTTGATCTGTTATTTGTAATGTTTACAAATGATTAATTTTTCCCCAACACTGAACTTCACTTACCTGCTTGACTCATATTAAGGCAGCCAAAGTGAACTACTATATACTCTCTCTACTGAATTCGGTTCCAGGCCCTCTGGAGCTAGGCCACAGAGTCAGTTAATTACACTAGGCCTCCTTAATCTGATTTCCCTCTCTCTAGTCAAGTGACATCTCCAGAATACAACATCCCATGTGACCAAGCTGCCTCCATGCCATAGACTCCCAGCTCCCCAGTTTCAGAAAGTTGCAGTGTCTCCATCATCAATGTGATCCAGCAAGGACTAGCATAATAAAGTCTTAGCTCCAAAATGCTAAATTTTGCCAGAGCATATGGGATTATAAAAGCAAATGTGTATTCTGCATAATATTATGTCACATTATCGGGCCCATTTTTTAAAAAGGCAACACCCACAGGTCTGAACAAGTTCAGTTTTATGCAAATTCTACAAGCACTAAGACGTGCTTACTTGTCACTTTTTTGTTCGATCAGCTCAGCGCCTGGGGAGGAATCCTCTCTCCCGTTGCTATGCCGTTATTAGCGTCTACCTTTGCAAACACTCTCCCCACTTGCTAAAGGACTTCTGGCTTGGCACAAGAGTCCTCAGTTCACATTCTTCTTTTGTGACTGGTAGAGAGGAGCTTCTGTGACTACAATGATGCAACTCAATTCTCCTTGGGAATTCAATGTGCCGTACCATTGATACCCAACCCCGCACGCTTTTTATAATCATAGCCATCATCTTTTTATTATGTCTTGGACTTGAGGAGGCCTGAAAGCAGATGTAACTCATGATGACCTGACTTCAATGGGAGAATGAACCAGGTGGCTAATTGTCTCTAAAACAAATACACTGATAATTAGCAGGAGAGCACAATGCAACAGAAGCCTAACCACCAACCTTTATTTAAGTTAAGCAAATGGGTGAGCAAATGATACAGCTGCACCGCACTTGGACAAGTTAATAAGGGAGCCATACTTTATCTCATCAGCCACACTAGCCTAAGCATGCCCTCAGGACTTGATATCAATGACGCTGAAACCGTGAACTTGGGAAATTGTCAATTCTCACAGTGTAAAACCCTTGTCAGAGCACTTTGTGGATGCCAGGCTTAAGGTGTTGGGTTTTCTCCCCTGTGGAATGCTGGGGTCAAAGCCAAAATAGAAGGAAGACAGGAGTTCTCACCCATATACACTGCAAGTGCCAATAATTGCAACTTTCTAAGAGTGCTGGTTTACTGATGACATCGTTGCAAATTTCATTTTTCTAGGATTTCAGTTATTCGACTGGGATTGGCTAACAACATCTAGATTGGGGTCCCCCAAATTTCTTCTGTAAATGGCCAAATAGTTTAGTTATTAGAGGCTCTGTGGGCCTTGTGGTCTCTGTGGAAATTACCTAGCCCAGCCATTTCAGCACTGAAGTCACCATAGACGAGTCATAAATTAGTCTAACTGTAGGCCAATAAAATGTTATTTATGGACACAAATTAAATTTCACATAATTCTCACATCAAAAATAGTCTTCCTTTTTTAAAGCATTTATAAATGTAGAAACAATTCCTATTTATGAGTCATAAAAAACAGACTGGATGATTCCAGTGGGCTCTAGTTTGAGACCCCTGGCCTAGATTAATTAACAGAGCTGGAGTTAAGGTTTCAGAGATAATAAGGGGTTTTTTCTCTTTCTGACTTTCTGCTTATCTGTTTTATAGCTGTACAAAGGAATTCATTTCTTAAGGGACCTAGAATCAAGGCCATGGGAAAGGAATATTCAAATTACCTGATCTAATAAATGCATATTGGTCATCTGCTGTACAAGTCACAGGTCCTGAAATAGAGGACATAGACCCAAAAGAAGGTTATAATTCAGAGTTCCATTTGGAAATGCATTAGCCTCAGGACTCAGAGAAAGCAATGTTTATGACTTGTCAATAGGAATTAAAATGCACCAATTCTTTAGCCCAGACACTTCATTTCTGAAAATTTATCCTAAAGAAATAATTAAAATTGCACACAAAAACTGAAGAACAACAGCAAGGATATTTATTATGGTATTATTTACAAAAGCAAGAAAATTAGAAGCAACCTAAATATCAAACATTACATAGTTAAACAATTCATCGTAATAGTCTATACAATGGATTATTATGTAGCCATTAAAAGTATGCAGTATAAGACTGTGTATTGTCATGGAAGGATGTTCATCTTGGGAAGGCAAGCATGTAACAAAACCATAAAGACAAAATGATCAAAATTTTGTTCTTAAAGCCATAGTTAAACTCTAGGAACACATAACCAAGATATGATGTTACATGTTACACCTCCTTGGGTGGGTTAAGGACTGGTTCTGAATTTTTTTCTTCCTTTATATTATATTCTCTCGTTATTTTTAATTCCTTCATTTATTCATTGCATGTTTATTAAGCACTTCACCAAGTTCTAGGTCTCAGTTTTCTACAGTGGAAATGTTAAATCTTATAATTTTTTTTAACTAAATATTTAAAAGAAGAGGCAATCCTTAAAAGTTAGCGCAAGCAGACTTACAAGTAATTGGAGTAAACCACATCATTGGAGACCTTGGAAAGGATGAGGTTCAGAGAGACTAAGGCCCAGGCAGCTGGGACTGGGTCTCTGAGATATTGAAAGCTACATCGGTAGCAATTGTTTGCCATATTGCAAGGAACTCTGTGACTCTCTCTACCATTTTTCAAAACCAACACATAACCATCTCCCAACTCCTCAACAGGCCAGCAGATGAAACACTAAGATATGGCAAAGATCTAGCTTAATAGTGCAGGCGTATAATGTCCTTTTCTTCCGAGAGACAGAGGAGAAATGAGAAAAAGAAGGATCTGAGGAGTCAGTTTGTTCAATTCGGAGAGAACAAAACCAAACCAAAAAAACACCAGTGAGTAACTTAGAGCGTCCTCATCACAGTAGAGTCTAGATAGCACTATACAATTTATTCTATTTGGGCAGATGTTGACATCTTTTGCCAAGCTCATTGTTTTGTGAAGCACATATAGCAACGTACCAGAATGGTGTTGATGGAGAAGTAGAAAAGCAAACACTTCCATGTTTTTCCTGCAGATTTTTTCGATTCATGGTCTTACTGAGGTATGTTATCTTTTCAGGTGCGGAGCCTAAGTATTTGTTCTTTCGACATTCAAGTACATCAGGCATTTCCTACTGCGTTGGAGGTATATCTGCAGTGTGGTTCAGAAAACCACTGAGATAAGAAATATTTACAGGGTTATTTGAAGATATACAATCCTAAGGCTGCGGTTTATCACATATTTGTTTCAGCTATGAGATTTTTATTATGAGAACTCAACTATGGTAACAATTGAACCCAAATACCAGAATACATTGCTTTGGTGAGTTATTCTGTGAATTCAGGCAGTTGGCTGTAGCTTCAACTACACTGGCACCTTCTTGAAAGCATTTTTGCAAAAGACACAAAGATAGTCTTTTGATGGAGAGGAGCAAGGGGTCCAAAGGAATTGGGAATCTTCTTAAGTAGAACTGATACTGCACCTCTCACCTCTTCTCCCTTGCTCCGCACCCCCACATGCATCGAGAGTGTCTACTTCATTTCCTGCATCTCTCTCTTCACATTCACGTCGGATAATTCTCTTCCAACCTCTGAAAATAATAGTTCTAGTGTGTGGCTGGCTGACAGACCAATACACAATCAAAACCATGCTGGCCAGATATATGTAACTGCTTCCCAGCCATTGATGATCCATCTGTCATTTTCTGTATTTTGGGTGGGAAAAACATTCAGTGACAGAGCATGCAAGCATGTACACATCACATGCACAGACACACACGCACACCCTCGCTTGCCCTGTTTGGAGATAAGGGGTGTGTGTGTGTGTGTGTGTGTGTGTGTGTGTGTGTGTGTGTGTGTCTTTACCTAGAACATAAACCAGTACTTTTCAACAACAGTTTTACCTCCATTTACATAAGGTTGTTTTCCTTTTTCATTTCAAAGGAATCTATCCCTTTCCTGCAAAGGAAAAAACCTGGACTGTGTCTTTCATTGCTGCCATTTATCAAAGGACCCCCCTCATCCGTACTCCAGGATGAACCAGGTTGGGGCGCAGGCATTTGCTTCAGCTCTTTAGCTCTCACACACACTCAAAGGAGCAACAACAGTAGGGACAAAAGAGAAACCTGGAAACAGTTGCTTTAGTCTTTAATATAACACTTAATTTTCCCATTAATGTATGAAAATTCTCCAGAGGCTGGTTATGAGCTTTCATCGCTATTTTTATTTTTATCAATAATAATAGTGATTTTTATTGGGTACTGATTTTCCAGAGCTCTAAGAAGTTTATGCAAATCATCTTTTCATCCCCATACTATCTTTGAGGCATAGTCAAAGGGTAGATCATTTTATCCCAATTGAAAAGATAGAGAGATAATGGTAGAAATCGTGAGCACAGGGGAGGATAATTGGCCTTGGATTTGATTTGAGGTTTTGCTCTGCCCTCCTCCAACCAATTCTCTCTCCATATTGCCCCCCTAGCAAACAGTGATCTTTTTAAAAAGTAAGTTAGGTTATGTCATTCCCCTGCTTGTACGGTGACTGCAATCCTGATCTGTCTGTCTCTGGAACTTCGCTCAGGCTTCCTTCTTCCTTCACTGTGCTGCAGTGTTATTGGTTGCCTGGGATTAAGTACCTCAAAAAAATCATCTCCAAAAGGAGAATTCATGTGAGAGCCATTTACCAAGAAGTGTTCCGGGAAAAACCAGTAGACGAATAAGGAAGTGGGTCCAGGAAAGAAAGGAAACCAAGGGAGGGTAAGAAATCAGGCAAAGTCCCAATGAGGACAATTTTGGTTCGGTTCTGCAGAGGTCTGAGGAGGTGCTCCCACTGGGGCAAGGGAGCTGGGGAATTTATACCCCGATGCCCATCAGTCCTCAGGAAAGGGCTGCCCTGTGGGATATACATTCCCAGAACTTTGAGCTCTTGGGACTTGCAAGGAGAGTAAATTCTGGCCACCTGAAGTCAGCTATGTACTGAAGAGATGCAGGTACTGGTGCTAAGAGAGAAAGCACACTCAGAGGCTAATGAATCTGAATGGATATGGATATGGATGGGGTAGGGAGAGTGGCTGCTACACTGGGCTTGTGTTCCTAAAACTCTGCATGGAGACATCTTCAGGCCTCATCAAGGTCTGCTCTGCTCTGGACCTTTCTTCCCTGGGACCTCTGCATCCGTGCCTTCTTTCCCTTAAGGTAATCTCCACCTCATTTTCACCTCCACTGCTCCCCTAGAAATGGAGAGGGACTGTCTTTGTTTAAATGCCCTGCTTTAACCTTCTTAGTGCTTACCGCAATCAGTCATTGTTTGCTTGCTTCCTGTCTGTCACACCACTAAAATGCAAGCCCCATGAGAACAGGGATTTTGCTTGTCTTGCTCTCCACTATATTCTGAGCCCCTAGCCCAGCTTCTAACACTCAGGAGAGACTCACTCAACTGGTATTTCTTGAAAAAGCAAATAATTGAATCACATATATCTTCAAACACAATAGTTTCAAGTATTCTGCTATGAGTAGCAACTCCTTTCAGATACTTAAAAGCAAACTCAGAAGAAGAGAAAATGTTCCCATAGTATGAAAAAACCTAAATTCCACAATAATACATTAATAAACAAAGCCAAAAGTAATTCAGGTATAATCAAAACAAAAAAGTAAGTTAATTGCAAAGGTTTCTCTCTTTACATGGAAGGGTGAAGTCAACAAATGGTAGAAATGAGATTTTTAGTTTTCTAAAAATGGATTGGGGGGAGGGTGCTTCTATTTTAATAAAGCAGATTGTTTCTAAATTGGGTCTGGGAACTTCTTTCACACATAATGTGTATTTTTATATTACTTTCCCCCCTAAAAATAGGTGTTTACCATGCTAAGCATACTCAAGTTTTCTGGGGTACCTAGATATAAAGAGGGCTCTAATTCTTTCCCTCCTGCATCCAATGAGAGTTTGTAACTCCTCCCACTAGAGGCATTATTTATATTCCCCTCCTTTTGAATCAGGGCCTGTTTTTACCAACAGAATAATGTCAACATGATAATGTTGCAGTTCAGATCCTAGGCCTCAAGAGACTTCTCATACTTCTACTCTCTTTTGGAACACGGCCACTGCGATGAGAGCAAGTTCAGACTATTTTGCTAGAAGAATAAGAGACCATATGGAGTCAGGCTGAGTCATCCCAGCCATGGCCATCCTGGACCAGCCAGCCCCACCCAGCCAGCCCTCCAGCTGACCACAGGGACACGTGTGAGCCCAGCCAAGATGGGCCGAGTCCAGCCCCAATCAATGAATCCACCAAGCAGATACATTGACTTGTCAGGAATAATAAATGGTTGTTATTTTAGCTACTACATTTTTGAAGGGGGTTATTATGCTATAGCAGCTAACTGAAACATTCCCCCAGTTATTGGGCTGGAGAAGCAGTTAAAACTGAAACTCACAGCAGCTTTGGGTGTCTCTGTTGTGGTGTTATTGTTGTCACAGTGGTTTTCAAGTAACTTTAAGAAGCCATCTCAAAAGTATTTAGTGTAAGTGATTAACATAAAAAAAAAAAAAACCCAACCTCAACAGGTAAGCTCTGTCAGAACAATAGCCCCTTCAAACCTCCCTGAGGCTTAATAAATAAGAGTTTGCTTTGGTAAAAGAGACAAACACATACCCTTGTTAAAATAAATAAAATTTAATAATAATAATAAAGTAAAATAAGATTCTTCAATCCCACTTTCTGTTATGCCACTTAACCATATTTACTAAGACTTCTGTACTTTCTTTTCAATTTATAAATAATTAACTATGATTTAATAAAATCACTGTTGACTTCCCCTTTTTTCTTGAGTTGTATGGGATTTTGTTTTTTTTTACCAGGTCATCAGCTGTTTCATTGTCCTGTTCAAAGATAAATATCTAGGCACCTGCCAAATCAAAAGAAAAAAAAAGTCAAAAAGAGGAAGGGGAAGAAGGGAAGCTTCGTTCAGTGTAACTGTTCATTGGCCTAAAAGGAAAAGAATAGGGAATAAATCTGCCACACACTGAGGTGTATCAGGAGGGATGGACCGGACCTTTACAGAATCTTTCAGTTGCCACAGTTACCATTTTGCAAAATGAAGTGATGAAATTATCAAATGAAATTTTGGCTGCATTTCTCAGGGGTGTCCAATACATGTTTTTTTGTTTTTTTGTTTTTTTTCTATCATTGATAGCCGTTTCCTCCACATTTAGTGCAATGGATTTAGTTCTAATTGTACATTGTTTCAGGAAACTTCTCATTTTCTCTGTATTTTTACTATGTAAAAAGCTGATTTTTTTTTAGAGTGGTTTCTTTTTCTTTCTCTTTGTCTTCCCTTTCCAAACATATGTGCCTACGTATGTATTGCTTATTAATTTATACAAAATATTTTTACTGCTGTACAAGGAGATTTAGAAATTTACAGTTTACCTTCTTATGATAGGACCTCTTATTTTACTTACCAAATTTTGGAGTTGTGGCAGTCTGTGACTGTTAATGCACCCTGTAAGCCTGCATTTGTCCAATGGAAACAGAATCCTTCACCTCCATAGATGTAATAATAACAGACACTCAAAATAATTCTTTATCCTTACCTCATGGTGGTTGGTTTTTGTTTTTGTTTTTGTTTTTTTTTCAGGAACCCCTAGAACCAATTTCCCCTTTCTCACTTATCAACTTCACTCTGGATTTTTAAGATGTGTAGTTCGAGTGGGATTGATGGCACTCCCAGTGCCATCCAGCCATGCATTTGCTTAAGCAAATCAGTGTATCCAAAAAAAGAAGAAGAAAGAAAAATTGGGGTATTCCATCTATTGTGTATTTTCCTTGACCTATCAATGTATCTCATTCACCCAGCTACAGGGACTTGTTCAGACATGAGAGCAGGACCCAAGACAGACCACTAGAGATGGAAACATGACCTAAGCAAACCAGTGAGGGATGTGACAAATCAATTAGGGCCAGCGGAACTCCATTCTAGGATTTGCTAAAGTATTGTAGGCAGCTGAAAGCCATCTTTAGGCTACAAGATGAAACTAATTCAGGATGGAGATAACCCTGAAGAAGATGAGCTAACAAAAGGAGAGAGGAAAAATAAAATGAAAACTGGATCAAAGACAAAACATCCAAGCCCAAAGTAAAGCCTCACCTAAACATTCCCTCTAGTTTGATCAATTAAAGGAGCCAATAAATGCTACTTTCTTCTTGAAGCCATTTTGAGTTGGGTTTGTCAACATAAAGTGTTCTAATAAAAAAAATTAAAATTTACAACAGAATTATCTCAAGATGAAATGATAAACCTTGGAAATTAGTGAGTGTCTCATGAAGAGTATCCAAGCCGGGTGGGGACAGCAGAAAAGACATTCAAGCATCAGAGGAATGGTTTTGTCTTAAGACTACTGTCAATGCTTTTGGTCCTGAGTAGTGGGAAAAAGTGCATGAGGTCCAGATCAATACTAAACCTGCAACTCACCTCGTCCAGATAGGTAATAGGGTCACAGACAAGGCAAGTATAGAGGATAAACTCAAGTCAAAAGCTCAAATGCCCTTGAAATAAGTGATGCACCAAATTATTACCCAAGATTCTCTCTTTGTTTCACTAAAGGAATCAATCTGGGAGAGCCAAGCAGGCAAACAGAAACCACTTTAAACACTAAACTGAGAAATGAAACAGGGACAGGAGAGCAACCCAGAGATCAGCAGCTGCTGGAAGCTAGAGACTTCCAAGGCTGGAGATTCAAAGGGAAGAGGCATTGGTACCAGAGCCCAGGCACAAGGCGAGAGGCCAGACCATAGACAACTGGTCCATGGAGAGCTAGTGCCACAGAGGGCATTCAGCTACTATTAGCAGTGCTACACAAGTCAGACAGAGAGGGGAGAAGTGTCCTGACTTTGCCTTCCTTCAATGCTCTAGAGTCGTGTGAGAGTGTCCAGGACCAGCACGGCCAAAAGCCCTTTGCTTAGGAGCCCAGGAAAACACAGCCTGCAATTATCAGTTCTTCTGTGGTATAGAGCAGAGGAGAAAGGCAAAGAATAATTCAGAGTCAAGGGCCAGCATGGAATCTAATCCACACTAGGTGATGATCTCTTGCACACCAACCTCAGTCAGCCCATACTGAGAAGGGGTAAAATCTTAGAATGTTCTTTGTCTCCACCCACAGTAATATTGAAGCCAATATTCAGCATAGTTTGTATAATTTCTGAGATATTTATTTTAACTTAATATTATTTCTTCAATTGGATCCTGCTGATGGTTTAGAATAGAAATGTTCTACACTTCTAATCCCCTTGCTAAAAGTCTTATTCTTTTGCAGCTTTCCCACCTCACAAAATGGCAACCTCAACCTACAAGTTGCCTAGACCAGACCCTTTGGCTTTTTTCTCTATATATATCTCATGTGTTAATTCTCATTCTTCACAATCATTTTTAGCCAAGCTCATGAAGTTTCACATTTGCAAAAAAATGTTACCTAACATAGTTTAGTTTAGTAATAGCTTAGATTATAGTCCAAGTGAATTACTTTCAGAATCCTATCTAAATAATCTGGCCATAGAACTTTTGTTCTCTTATTCAGTTCAAACCATTTAGTCGGCTGTATATTAATCTCCATCTTCGGATCCATCCATCCATCCATCCATCCATTTAACATTTACACTGTGCAACAAATATTTCCTCCATATCAGAAGAAGTGCTTTGAACATGGAGTGCCAGTAGAGGCCAGGTACAAAGGGTGAAACTGTTGTTCTTTTTAAAACCACAAAACTGTAGCTAGATCTCATAGCTTTGATAACAGTGGGTAATTATCCAAGATGAAGTTGTTTGACTTGAAGTGGTCTTGTTCCTGAAAGATCTTCCTGGATTTATGACCCACAAGAGTAAACGGGAGCCACTGGGTGTTTGAGCAGAGGTGTGACAAGAGCAGTTACATTTTAAGAGGATCACCCTGGCTGCTCTTAGTGGATCAAGGAGAGACACAAGAAGAGGCAAGGAGAGCTTTCGTAGGTGATTACGGTGGGCGCCCCACATAGAGGTACATTCAGCTT
Organism: Spilogale gracilis; assembly: GCA_004023965.1. NCBI lineage: Eukaryota > Metazoa > Chordata > Mammalia > Carnivora > Mephitidae > Spilogale > Spilogale gracilis. The sequence goes on along the minus strand of PITA01000415.1, from coordinate 129,470 downwards.
CTGGACATATTTTGAAGGCAGAGCTGTTAGACTTTGCAGACAGATGTGTGTTGGAGGTTATTTTAGAGATTGTCTGCTGCCCTAGGTAACACTGTGAATATAAGGAGTGTGATATTTTACCCTAATGCCAACACAGGGAACTCATTCAAAGAAGGTACTGAATGAAAGAGTGGCAGAATCAGATCTGCACATGAAGACTCCCTCTAGTTTTCATATAAAGGGTCAGCAGAAAATGCAGGAGATCCACTTAAGGCCACAGTCAGAGGCCAAGCCAGGGCCACAGCTCTTTGAGAATTGCCATGCTCCAGCAATATTATAAGGTCCTTTTCTACTTCATGAAGCCATATTTCTCTGCATATACAAGATGATTAAATGTCATATTTAATAGCATTGCATCAATATGAAGGATAGAAAAGTCACAGAGAGACTATTTTGGTTAGCAAATATTTGGACTTGATCTTCCATAAAATCTAAAACAAATCCTGAGCTTAATTTTCCCCCTTTCACCACATTTGTACATGTGGAATAGCTCTATTAGAAGGAAACGTTGTTTCTCCAACATGTCATCTGGGGTGTCACTGGAGCCTTCAGAGTACAAGGAGTCTGGATTCACTTACCTTCCATCTCAGCTGCTGGCCCACCTGGGATAGCCACACCCCACATAGGATCTAAATAGGCCATCTCACATACTGTGGGAGGAACAAAACTAAGTACAACCCCTCTACAGAGAAAAGGCAAAATATGCCTTGAAAGCCTTGCGTTATTATGCTAGCTCACCAGAGCCGACGTCTAATGTTTCAGGAATTTTTCAGGGTGGAGGTTACACTGCTGGTAGCTTGAAATCAGTTTCAGAAGGAGTATTTACACAACAGAAATTGGCAAATGCTACAAATCAAGGCTTCCTCCCTCCCCCTGGTAAGCCTGTTATTAGACGCTTACCAGCACAGCACTGCCATAAGATTTTCAAACCCTCAGTCCCAATGACTCTGCACTAAGAAACAGTCAAAGCCATAAATGCTTATATATAAGAAAGCTGCCTGCAGAAAAGGAAGTGGGAAATAATCTACATACCCAAGAAGGAGTAGATTAACAAACTACTATGGAGGCAGTGAAATCCTATGTTTAAGTCAACTCGATGACTTGAAAAATCATTTAGTATATAATAAGGGAAAATCAGAATACAAAAGTCTATACATAGTATGAGGAATTCTGTGGGGAAATCATATGTATGTGTAGAGAGAAAATTTCCTTTGATTTTTTCCGGTTTTATTGAAGTGAAATTGACATATAGCATTGTGTAAGTTTAATGTGTACAATATAATGACTTGACGTGCGATATTTCGTGAAATGAATACCATAGTAACTTTAGTTAACATCCATCATCTTATATATAGTATTTTAAAAAAACCCTAAATGATATCAATTATATCTTTGGATTATGGGATCGAGTTGGTTTTTATTTTCTTCTTTATATTTTAAGTATGTTCTAAATATTCTATGATAAACATATGTTGCATATGTAGTCATTCCAAAAAATGCTATTGAGAGAAAAAAATAAGGTCAGAAGAACCTGGAAAATATAGGCTTAAATTTCACCACCATTTTCTGTTTCCTATACATGTGCTGGGCCAGATTGACACCTACCAATCAGGGATAGACTATGTGCTTTCTGCATGCCTGGGATAGGATAGTGCCTCTAGATTGTGATTCTTCTGTGCATTTTTAGCTCTCTGAGCTCTTCAGGATGTGGCCAGTTTTATTTTTTAGAACATTGCATAGAATTGCACTCCAACCTCAAAACCCATAAAAAGCAGTGAATTAAGCATGTCATTTACCACATACAAGTTTAGTCTCCACTTAACAACAGGGCCTCTCAGGAAGGAGCTTCATCTGTCTATGTAGAAGGACTTGAGCTAGAGAGACCATCTAGTTTCTTCTTCCAGCTCACTCTCCTATTGGTAGCCTGTGATTATCTGATTAGAATTCAGAAGAACCTCTTTTGGAGCCAACCTGTCCAAAAGACCTCCTTTCTAATCTGCTGTCTGCCACGGTGATGGCCTCCCCCTCCCTCATCATGGGGAATCCTGTAGTTGGCTAACTGTGCCAGTGACCAGAAGTAAGTGCTGATTTCACTGATGAATGGGCAAACTCATTGGCCACAGGTCTAGCCCACACTTTCCAATCAATGTTATTAGTAATCAAGGCGATCTGATTTCCCACTCTCCAGCATCTGTCCATTTGTCCCACATTTGGAACGAGAAGAAAGAGGTGTTGATTTTTAGCCTCCTTTATATTGTAACCCTATCCATCACTGTCTATCTAGAGTGGGTGCTACTGAAAATAAGGGTCAATTCTTAAAGTCCCGTTTTTGTGCCTACAGTACTAACTGTGGACATTTACACACATAGAGATGCTCTGTATAGGGGACTGGGGGTGTGAAGGAGAAAGAGGGCTGGTCAAAGGAAAAGATACAGAATGGAATCTCTACTTGTTACCTCTTACTTTTATTTCCTATTGAATTCACTGAGAGTGGGACCCTTCTCTCAGGCAGATTTTGGCCCATTACCCCATTCTTGGTTTAATGAATGGCATAGCATTTGTGGCTTAAATAATTTATAGTGATCAATGGGAACTAACACAAGGTGAATTTGGGTCTCATCTGAGAAAAATCCTTAGTAATGACAGACAGGGGAGAAGTAAGGCCATCAGCTCTTAATTACATTCTGTCTTCTCTTGGCTGTCTCCTGCTTTCTCTTTTCTCCCTCCTTTAACATATACTTCAAATAAAGCAAAATTTTTAAATGGGAGAGATCTGTTAGTACTTGATGCAACTTCCTGTTTCCTTGGCTGGAGCCCCCTGACTAAGTCACTCTTGAAAGTCATAACACCATTTCTTCCTTCTCATCAATTGGTACCAATTAGACACCTTCTAGGTAGAGAAATAATTTGCTTAACTGCGTAAGAAAATGGCCACTTCAAGCCCTTTAAGAATTTTGGTTCTCAATTACCCAGCCTTACTTCTCCTGTGAAGTGATAATTAGAGTCTAGATGATAACTGGATTACCAAGGACATCTCTCCCGACAGTCGTTTAACACCTAATCAAGTGTTAAGGTCGTAAATTATGCATTTCTCAACAGCATTCAGACCCATTTGAAAACAATTTGAAACAGTTCAAGAGTTCCTAGATGGTCTTCAGTTTTACAGGGCGATGAAGGGTCCTGCTTAAAGGAATTACCCGCTTAGAAGAATTACCCGGTTAAAGGAATTTACCCACTTAAAAGACTCAATGTGTAAGGCTCTCTCAGTACTTTAATCGGCTACAGATCGTTATTTTTTTTAACTGAGAATTGAGTATCCTCCTACTATATAAGAGAAAATGGAGTGTTTCTCACACTGTCAATGCTCCTCCCCAGGGAGCTCAGATAAAGATTCTAGAGGGAAATATGAAACCAGGGGGAGAAAAACAAGGCTAGAAGGAAAAGTCTTACAATTCTTACAATTTGTTTTTCTTATGACATGTTCAAGAACAGACCTGAAAATTAAATGTTCAAGACTGACAACTACAATCTGTGCTTCTCATTTCTGATTCCGGGACAGGGGTGCATGTAGGGGTGAAGGGTGAGAAGGAAGTGTGGGGAAAGATTGAATAAAAGGGAGCCAATCTGGATGGGTCTCCCTTGGAAGAAAGCCAAACTTCCATTATGCAGCGGGCTCTTCTGAGGACCCTGGCTACCTTAGAACAGTTAGTTCCCCCTCGGCCCTCACCACCATGGCTCTTGTGGCTCCCACGGCTCCCGTGTCTGTAGCTCCATCAGTGACCTAAGCCAAATCCTGTGTTTAAAAAACAGCCATCACCCTTGTCTTCTATTTTACAGAGAAAGTTCCCTCATCTCCATCAGTGGGTCTATCAGTCCGCCTTCCTTCCACTCCTCACAGGAAGGAATGCCATGTCTTTAAGGGCATTGAGAGTCATACATATTTATGCTAGCACACTTCTTCTCCCTTTTGTAACACCAGCCACACTCTCTTATTTCTGAGTGTGACTGAGAGTCTATTTACAAGCTCAGTCTCTTCCTTTTGGAAGAATGATATAATTGGAAACATAGATTACACCATGTAATTGTACGAAGATAAGGATCCATCTTTAGTCTAGCCCAGCTCAATTAGAATACTTTTACTGCTTAATATGATCTGAAAAGACTCACAAAAAAGAAAAAAAAATCTACCTTCTTGGACGAACAAAGTATGACACATAAAGCTTTCTTCCCTCTTTCTCTTTCCCCTACTACTGTGTCCCACATATTGAAAAAATAAGAACCAGAAATCCAAAGTGAAGACAACCCTTTCTCATTCCTTCTTCTGTGTTTTAGGATTTCATTCACTGGAACTCACCAAAAATAAAGATCCTTTCTTTCAGTATATTTACTAGAAGAAAAAAGAGAAAGAGAACAGAATCAGCATAAGATGAAATTACGAAAGACATAAAAGATAATTTTACCTGGGCTAATGTAAAAAAGCCTCGTACTTGATCTTATTTCCTGGCTTTCTAAATCAAAACTCTCCATCATGGTCGCTCCCCTGCTTAAGAATCTATAATGGCTGCCCATGACAGGCCAGTGAAACTCAAACACCATTCAGAGACCTTCACAATCGAGCACTTACCCACCTTGCCATCCTTATTCTCTGTCATTTTCCCTCAAGTAGGCACAATGCTCCCATCATCACTCCTATCTGCCAAGCAGGTATGCACATTCTTCTGTCCTTGGTCCCATTGTTCCCTTTGCCTCTAACCTATCCCCACTCTTTGCAAAATCCTATGCACCTGTCAAGAATAACCTCAAATGCCACCTCTTCTATAGTCCTTTCCTTTGCCAGCTGTAATTAAAATGAATTGTCCAGTCCCTGGGTTCATCTATCACATTTCAATTCCTCTAGTCTGTTTTTATCATAGTCTTTATTTCTATTTCCCTTGGGGAACTATAAGTTTCTTGAGAGCAGAGATTATGCCTCATAATTTTGTACACCCAATATCTCTAGTACCCACCTAGAATAAATGTGTGTTTTCTGGAAAGATATTCTAGAAAGAAATCAGATTTTCTGCCCTTTATTTTAAATGAGCTTTGTTTTTAAAAAGTTTCTAGATGACTTTTTATTTTGTTCAAACCCAAATTTTGAAGATTAGACCTCATGGAGCGTCACTATACTAAAATTCAGAGAAATTCAAGACTTGGTCTTACTATTAACTTTCTTCTTCCTTTAATCTTTCATACAAAGTTATGTGTGTTTAGATATGTTTTTAGTTGCAGTCATGTTTGATAGGGGGTCTTTTGCTCTTTGTAAATCCCCAGTGTGAGTCATATAAACAGAATGTTCCCCTCTTACTGGTATATTGACCGAAATAAGTCACTGGCAAAGCAGACTCAAGTGATAATCTCCTGAATTTTGAGAGTTTCTATTATCAGGATGCTAAAAAGTATATGATAAATCATGATAATCATGATCATTAAAGTAGCGTTTTTAACATAAATTGTTTGATTCAAATAAAAGCAATGTCCCAGCTAATGTACGAATTAGGTATACACAGAGCTAGGTCAACAAATACATCATTCAGTGGATAGCATTTCTATGACAAGGCCACACTCATGCACATTCTCCAGTCAGGGAGATATGGTCAAGGCAGAAGTCCATTCTCAAGGGGCTGAGAACCCGCAACATGTGTGGAGATCTAAATGCAATGTAGACACCTTCCCCAGACCCTATGCAATGTAGACACCTTTCCGAGGCCCTTCTCATTGGAGGTGGAGTTTTATACTCAGACTTTTTACACAGTTCTGAAATCTATGAGTCCAAAAGACTTATTCTTTGGTCACTCCATGGGAGTGGCCAGTGCTCTGGTATCTAGAGGTCTCTGTGAGCAGACAAACCAGCTGACAACCTCCCCTTGCAGCCAGCTTCCACATCTATGATCTCAACCCTCCGGGATCATGAAGCTTGAGGCACCTTTGAAGTCCTCTGTATCCTAAATATGATTCTGTTTTGTAATAACATAAAAATATCATTAAACATGATTAGCAAAGTGAAGGAAAGTATATGAATCTGTATATGAGAGACAGAAACACGAGATGAAGCCTGAAGTGGCCCACAAAGGAGAGAAATAGTAAAGCACAGACTCCGGGCAAAGCAAAATTTAACCCTTATGAGTTAGCACAGGAAGATTATCACTGTTTATCACAACTTTATGTCCCTAAGACCAAAACACCAACAGCTATCTCTATACCCTATGATCTTCTCCCAAAGGTTCTCTCTCCTTAATGCACCAAGAAGGAATGTCCCTAATGACCTGATGGGTGGTGGTGGTGGTGGGTTATGACAGGGAAGATTGTTGTCTTACAAAAAGGAAAAAGGGAAGAATGGGACCCTCTACAGTGCCTGCCCTGTGGATGATGTGCGATAATTTAAGATGATAGATAGATACCATTAAATAAGATGAAATCTCACGGTGAGACAATTATTTCCAAAAGGCTCAGTATCTTTATCTTTAGATAGATTTTTATCTTTAGAGCCTTGTGGTGAGTCAAAGCTTGGTGTCAGGTTGGTGCTACCAGGTCTTTAATACCCCCTTAACACCTGCAGATTTCTTTTTTTAGCAAAGAGAAAGCAGACCTCAGGCTTAGAGCATTGGCCAATATGTCACTAAATTTATAATACCATTGGTTTGTGTCTGATGTATTTAAGTTTATAGTTATTACCTCTTTGCGGAAAGTGATGTTGACTTTCTATGCATTGTAGTCATATGGTCTTCTGTTTTAGAACAAATTATTTAACATGAAAAAATGAGTCTGTTTAATATAAAATACAAAGTAAATAATAGTGCACACTTACAAAATTACGGTAAACATCCGAAAGGATAAATGAAGTTTGAAAAACATCTTGATGATCGTCAAAATATGAGATGATGAGACTAGCAGACCTGGAACAAAAATCTCATCTCTGCTACTTCACCAGTCCTTAGATTCTGAACAAATGTATAACCTCTCTGAACTTCAGTTTTCTCATCTATGAAATGGGAATAAAAATAATACTACCACGCAAGATTGTGGTTGGCTGGATGAGCCAAGCAAAAGGATGAGGCTGGTTAAATCAGTGGCCTGGTGCTCATTACCAACTAATTTACTTGTCCATAACAGCATTTGTATTCTATACCATGTATAACATCTGGTCATATCTGCCTCCTCCAGGAGACTAGAAGCTCCTTGAGGGCAGGCGCCATGGCTTATTGATCATTGCATGTACCTGTCCCTGGGCACACTGCCTCTCTGTAATGCAGGTTTTTTGTTTTTGTTTTTTTTTTTTTTAAGATTTTATTTATTGATTTGACAGAGAGAGAGAGATCACAAGTAGGCAGAGAGGCAGAGAGAGAGGAGGAAGCAGGCTCCCTGCTGAGCAGACAGCCTGATGCGGGCCTAGATCCCAGGACCCTGAGATCATGACCTAAGCCGAAGGCAGAGGCTTGAACCCACTGAGCCACCCAGGCGCCCCTGTAATGCAGGTTTTATGAACATTTTTCAAATTAAGTCAAACTGACTGGTTGAATCGAATGATCTACTTGTGTTGACAATCCAACAAAGACCGTTGAGGTCAAAAGTTGCCCACTGTGCCCCATACAATTATTAGTGTAGTACATTATCAGTAAAAACAAACTGGTTGATGGTATATGCATCCTGTGTCTGAACTACCACGACCACCTACCTAGTCTCCTGCCTCCTCTAGGGCTGCCCCTCCATCCTTTGTCCATATGACAACCACAGTGATCTTTCTAATACTCTCCCACCAAAACCCTACCCCAGATAGAGTTAAAACTCCTGAAGACCACACCCAGGGTCTTTTGTTACCTATATCCTACCTATAGCTTAATTTTAGCCCTCAGCACCCCATCTTCCAGCCAAATTGAGTGATTCTCAGGTGCACAGATGACCTATGTGCTCCCACCTCAGAGACATTTCACCTGCTTTTTCTTTCCCTGGAATGTTCTTTTCTTTCCCATCTCTGTACCAGATTAGGTTCCACATATCCCTCTAGATGTCTGTCCCCTTGTACAGAAGACCTTTCTGCCTTCTTCTGCCCCAGAGCTGGATGTCCTTCACTGAAGAATGTGGGCTTGCCCCTATCTAGGCCCTCATCCCACTGCATAGAAATGTCCTGTTCTTCCTGTCTCACCACCATAGATTGTGATCCTTTGGGACTGTGGTTCTGAAACATAAACATGAGAATCATGCCTACTAGGCCTCTGAAGACACAGATTCTGACCAATCAGGTCTAAGGTAGGGCCCAAGAATTAGTATTATTAACAATCAGTGGTTCTCAAACCAGGCTGCGTATCAGGGAGAGGATTCAAATATTTCTACTGCCCAGACCCCACTCCTAGACTGATTAACAGAGGCTCCTCATCTTAGGAGCTGGGGAAAGGCGAGCATTAGTATTTTTAGCTCCCCAGATGATTGCAGGGTTTATAACACCTGCTTTAGAGTTCCTAAATTTTAATATGCACATGTGGAGATACTGTTGGAAGGAGGTAGGTCTGTGGTTCAGCTAAGAGTCTGTGATTCTAACAGGCTCCCCGATGATGCTGACACTGCTATCTGTGGACCATGCTTTAAGTAAAGTTTTAGAGTAAGAGCTGACCCTTATGCATCCCTAGCAGCCTCAGCCATATTGCTAGGAAAGGTCATTGACTTCATTAAGTGAACACCTGTTGCTGCTACTGACCCAGGAGCACCTACTGAGTTGACATTGCCAATAACAGATGTTTCCCTTGTGTCTTTCAGTTCAGGTATCAGCTTTGAATCTACTATTTGTAGTCTCTGCTCAAAGCACCTCAGGGTCTGGTGGGAAAACATCAAGCCTCTTTTCAGTGTTCTGTTTCTGCTGCTCTAGGGGTTGACTGTATGTCTCACTGAGATAATGTCTTTCAAGAAATATTTATACAGTTAGTATAATGACCAATCCTGTCAAACTTATCTCCAAATTTGGTAAAAATCTGCATAGCTATTTCGTATGACATACTTTTTTAAGAGGTCAGAAATGTAATTTTATGCATAGATGGTATTCTTGGTAAAGCTCCTGACATGGTGTTAGTGGACAGTGAATTTGTGGAAGGAAGGAAATAAAGAAGGGAGGGAAGGAGGCAAGGAAGTGGGGGAGGCAGTAAGGAGAAAGTAAGGGACAGGGAGACTAAAAGGTATGAAATTTTGTCCTAGTTTCCCTTTATCTCCAGTAGCCCTGCTGGATCTCACCCTCACCAGCCTCTCGTTCCACCAAGATTTTGTTTTTATTCTCATCTGACTACAACCTTGGCCACACCTGGCATGGCAGTGCCATCCACTCCATATTCCATACAATGTCTAGACACACATGAGTCTGGAATATCCCCCCTCCTTCCCACTGGCTTCCTTCATAACCTTAGGGATGCAGATTGGGATTGGGGTACACAATGGGCCAGCACTGTCTCATCCAACTCCATGTCTAGTATGAGGTTAACTTCTTACAGATTTGAAATAATTGAAGGGTTATCCTCCATGAGAAACCCAATGAGACAAGCCATTGACCAACAGCATTTGAAAATGTTCACATCAGTTACCAATATTTCAAATTCAAGATCTGTTCCAGAAAAATTTAGATTTCCAGTTTATTTCCAAAATCGGAAGATCTGACACCTTTGGCAGCTTTGGTTGGATCTGAGTGGAGCTGTTCCCTTCAGCAGGGGCCTGTATTCTTTTATTAGTTTGCCACAGTCCCCACCCTTCCTTATCATCCTGCAATACTAAAGCCAAACATAGATTGCTATTTGTCATCTTTATCTTCTTTTACTTGCAATACGTCTGCCTTTCATTCAAACATTTTCATTCACTCCCATTGCCTTCCAGCTCCCAGACACCCTCGAGTCTACAAACTACAGACCCTACATGCAGAGCAAATGGTCTCCCATGCAGTGCTCATTGCTTTATCTTAAAACCTGTACTTGCGGGGCACCTGGGTGGCTCAGTTGGTTGGGCGACTGCCTTCAGCTCAGGTCATGATCCCAGAGACCCAGGATCAAGCCCTGCATCGGGCTCCCCACTTGGCGGGAAGCCTGCTTCTCCCTCTCTCAATCCCCCTGCTTGTGTTTCCTCTCTAGCTGTGTTTCTCTCTGTCAAATAAATAAATAAAATATTAAAAAAAAAAAAACCTGTACTTGCACTCTATCATTTGCTGCTGATAATTCATGTCCAAAGAGAAAAATTTCCCCTGAACCCTGATATCCCAGACATGGCTTTCTGCCTCTTCTTTTTCCTGGGTATAGTAGGCATTAGTACTTGCTATTTGCTGTTCTCGTTATCTTTTGGGCTTTTTACCTCTCCACACAGAATTTGCCCACAAGGTAAACCTGTTGCTCTCCCAAGAGATAATAATACTTATCAGGACCTTTTGTAGAGTTCCTGGACCTTTTAGGACTGAACCACACTTTGCGTACATAAAGCCCTCCATTATCACCGCTATTGTTGTCATCATTATTATTTGGGATTAGGCAATTCTCTCAGAAGTCTTGCCAACCATGGGCAGGTGTCACCTCAGAGACTCACCTGGCCCGGCATGGTGACTCAGGCCGGACGCACCTGGCTGTAGGACTCCGGTTCAACCTGCTGAGTCGTGGGCTTTTGCCAGAATGAAGACCTGCCCTGAAACATCCACACTTCCTTTGCTCTGGTGACAAAGGCTGAGTTCCAGGGAGGGCCAGGGTGAACCCAGCCTTTCCCAGGGAACACATTCTCCAGGCCACACAACTAGAGAATTATTGCTACAGCAAACCTCAAATCTTAGGGACCAGAATCTCTCTCTAGAAAGAAAGGAACATACAGTATAGTTTGGGGTCAGAAACTGCATTCCCATCCCAGCTGTCACTCTACAGGTGTGTGAGACTCAGACAACATATTGACCTTTGTAATTTCTGGTTCTTATGTATAAAGTGTGGATAATAATTCCCAACTGTATGATAATATTATGAGATTTATACATAAATACATTGGAAAGTACATATGTAATATACATAAATATGTATTTATGTATAGGTATCTGTAAGTGTCAGGCATACAGTAAGCCCTCTAATAACAGACAAAGTTGAGGTCCCATCCCTACTCAGCCTTTACAGAACCACCCAGAAGTTAACTGCTTTAGCAGTAGGCGCAGAGTAAACGGACAAGATGCCCCCAGGAAGCAGTGGTAAATATAAACATCTCACCAAGAAAACAATTTCCACTCAACAGTCTTCCTGCCCCCACCTGAATTCCTGCCTTATCATTCTCTATCTCTCACTGACACCCAACCAAACATCTTCCAAGGAAACACAGGCTTTTTCCTCTTTGATTCTCAGCTTATTTCTTCACTATGTGCCCGAGACAAGTTTTTCTCCAACAAAGGGCCTGGGTTGGGGGCATCAACCCTGCTCTCCAATCTCTTTATTTAGCCTTTTCCACCTGCCTCTCCTCACCCCTGCCCCGCCAAATATCCCAGAAACCAAACTCACATCAGCTTACAACAAGGAGAATGTGATTCAAAAGAAGGGGTGGACAGGTGACCAGCAGAGATGGAGATGGGTCTCAAGAGAAACTGGAAGCATGAAATGGAACACTGCCAGGACCCTCTCTCCATATCTTGTGCCTGCTTCTCTCTGCCCATCTGCCTCGAAGCTGCAGGGTTGTGCAGTCGTTAGGGAGACAGTCGTTAGAGAGACACTGGCTTATATCCTTTCTGACCCTTCTGATGAAATCCCAAGGAAGAACTCTGAGTGACAAGCTGTGGTCACGAGCCCATACCTGGACTACTCAGCATTGGCCAGCATTTGAAAAAGAGACATCAGGCTCAAAATAGAGTCACTTATGTTAAACCCCATGTCACCAAACCGAGACCTACCACCTAACTTAATTATAGTTTCAGCTTCCCCCAGGGATGGGATCTTAAAGCAGTCTATCTGTAATTACTAATTACTTGGTCAATTCTAGCAAGGTAATCTGCTTGATAGACCCCTGCCATCCCTTAAGTGAAGGCGACCTTGCCATGGATAATCAGCTCTTTGTTAGTATGACTTCAGTGTCCCATCTCCTTCTGTCTATAAGTCTTTCATTTCATACAGCTCTTTAGAGCTCCTTTCTGTCTGCTAGATGGGATGCTGCCTGATTCAAGAATCATTTAATAAAACCAATATGAGCTTTAAAATTTAGTCAGTTGAATTTTGTTCTTTTTAATACCAATGAGGGCAGAACACTGTGATGAGTAAGGTTTGGTTGGGGTCCCTCCCCCAAACCAACCAACTGTGTCATCACAATGATGAGCTTATGTTAAAACATGGAAGGTCCTGTCATCAGCACCGGGCAGCGGGGAAGGAAGGACAGTTGCTAGGACAAGGGAAATTGCTGTTATAGAATTTTAGAAAAGAATTAAGTTTTCTGTTTATGAACCTTTCTGGGTTGCCAGACTTTGAGCTTCTCAAGGACAGAAATGAGGCTAGTGCATCTGTGAATCTTGGCCATGGCAAACACGCACGAAATGTTTGTGGATCTGAACTTGAAATGCCTCTGACAACTTTTAGACTTGTGTGTCCATCTTAGGTCCTCTGTGTCCAAAGAAGAGCCAAAAGTAGCTACAGAAATAAAGATCCTACTTTGCCTGAAGAATTTTCTAACAAATACAGTGGCCTGAAATATAAGCAGGGGATGTGGAAGTTGAGTCTCCTTTTCATTGGTGGCCTTTGAGCCCAAGCAAATGAGCATTTATCAGGAAAATTGAGAAAGAGATTTCTGTACTGACCTATATGACTTTTTCCATATTATGATATTATGGTTCTGTGAACTCAACCACCGAAGAAAAACTTAGACCAGGCATCCCAAAACACCATGGAAAGGAGAAATAGCCATAGAAACACACTTAAAGCTTCTGCTGACCACATCTGAATGCATACCTTTATGTGACCCTGGCTTTTCCTCTCTGAGCGATGCTGGCCACTGAAGATAAATCAAAGTATACCCTCACCTCCATACCAGTACCTGCCTATTTGTAGATCAAAATAGGCCCAACTTAGAATCTCCTAATTATTTCATCCTAAGATATAAGACACCATTTAACCACATTCTGTGTACAATCAATAAATTGAAACTGTAAGCTAGTTGGGCATCCTTTCTTTTCTTCCTCTTCTTCTTCTTCCCCTTCTTCTCCCCTTCTCCTGCTCCTTCTCCTCCTCCTCCTCCTCCTCCTCCTCCTTCTTCTTTTTCTTCTTCTTCTTCTTCTTTTAGACATAAAGTTTCTTTCATTTCATTTTAGTGAGAACGTTTAAGATCCTAGTCTTAGTACATTTCAATTGTATAATACAGTGTTATCAACTACAGTTACCATATTATACATTAGATCCTTAGGTCTTATTTATCTAATACCCTTCATCCCTCAGCCTCTAGCAACCACTTTTCTACTCTATGTTTCTGAGTTTGACTTTTTTTTTAGAGTCCACATATAAGTGATACCATGCAGTATTTGTCTTTCTCTATCTGACTTACTTCACTTAGCACAATGCCCTCCAGATTCACCCATGTTGCTACAAATGATAGGATTTCCTTCTTTCTTATGGTCTAATAGTATTCCATTGTATACATATTCCACATCTCCTTTATCCATTCATTCATTATTGGACACTTACATTGTTTGCATATCTTGGCCACTGTGAATAATACTGCAGGGAACATGAGGGTGCAGCTATCTCTTTGCTATCTTCTTTTTATTTCCTTTGATTATATACCCCGAATGGGATTGCTGGATCATAGGGTAGGTCTATTTTTAATTTCTTGAGGAAACTCCAAACTGTTTTCCACAGTAGTTGCACCAATTTACATTCCCACCAACAGTGCACAAGTGTTCCCCTTTCTCCACATCCTTGCCAACACTTGCTATTTCTTGACTTTTTGAGAATAGCCATCACAATAAGTATGAGGTAATATCTCGCTGTGGTTTTGGTTTGCATTTCCATGATGATTAGTGATGTTGAGTACCTTTTCATGTACCTGATGGCCATTTGTATGTCTTCCTCAGAAAATGTCTATTCAAGTCCTATCTCTCATTTTTTAATTGGGTTATTTGGTATTTGGCTACTGAGTTTTATGAGTTTTGGCATTGTTTTTTTTTTTTTAAAGATTTCATTTATTTATTTGACAGAGAGAAACACAGCTAGAGAGGGAACACAGCAGGGGGAGTGAGAGAGGGAGAGCTGAGCTGAGCAGGGAGCCCCATGTGAGGCTCGATCCTGGGACTCCAGGTCATGACCTGAGCCGAAGGCAGACGCTTAATGACTGAGCCACCCAGGTGCCCCAAGTTTTGACATTATTTCTAATCTGTTTTTTTATCCATTCCTCTGATAAATTGGCATCTTGGATTTGTATAAGCATTTTCAGTGTCTTATTTTCCTCACAGAAAGTTCTGCATACTTGAGAGACTTCCTTGAAAGAGGTTTTTTAATGTCACTTATACCTCAAAAAAGATGTTTTAAAAAGTAAAAAAAAAAAAAAAAAGGTTTTCCTTAATCACCAGCAGTTTTAGAGGGAAATGTGGTGAATGAGACAAGCATCACCACCTCATTAGGGGAAATCCTGGGCAGGTAAAAGAAGGAAGTGTACTTTGGATATCTTTTACCAGAGGCAGGGGCTCTCAGTTCTCAGAGAAGCTGTAGTGGCATACTGACACCAGATCATACTAGCTCATGAGAGCTAATTGTTAAATTTGCAGGAATTGCATGAGTCCATTGTTAAACCATTGGTATCTCGAAATAAGTCCTGATGAGGTATTTACACCTCAGAAATTGACAAACGCCACAAATCAGGCTTCTGAGATCCCCACTCTACCCTCACTCCTACTTTACTAGCACACCACTGATTAGCTGCAACTAATCAGCTCTCATCACTGACTTTTTGCCAATGATAGGACCAATTCTTGTACCCATACTTAACTAAACCATTTAATTCTGCTCATGATTCCACAGGGGGTCAATATTAATATTAACATTTATATCAGGTTTCTTCTAAGTTCCTTTGATGCATTGTAGTGGGTGCAAATGAGTAGTGTTGTGTCCCAGTTGTATTGAACATCTTCTATATTCTTCTTAGAATTCATACCATCTCCCTTTAAAGGTGTTAAATGAGAAAGAGGAAATGAAGGAAAGAGGAACTTATTTTAAGGCTACACTAATTTTTTTTGAACCCCTGTACACTGTTGGTGGGAATGCAAACTGGAACAGTCACTACAGAAAACAATGTGGAGTTCCCTCTGCCTACATGTGATCTCTCTCTGTGTCAAATAGATAAATAAAAATCTTTAAAAAAATTAAAAATAGAATTACCATATGATCCAGCAATCCTTCTTCTGGGTATATATCCAAAGAAAATGAAAACAGAATATTGAAAAGATATCTGCACTCCCATCTTTATTGCAGCATTAGTCATAAAGCCAAGATATGGAAACAGTCTAAGAGTTCATCAGAAAGGAAATCCATAAAAAAGGAAAACCTGTCTGTCTTTTGTGGCGTCATGGATGAAATTTGTGGGCATTACGCTAAGTGATGTAAGTCACAGAAAGATAAGTATTGTATGATATCACTTATCTGTAAAATAGAAACTGAGAGTAGGATGGTGGTTACCAGTGCCAGTAGTGGCGGACAGGGAGTTGGTAGTGACGGGGAGATGTGGGTCAAAAGGTACAAACTTCCAGTTAGAAGATGAAGAAATTCTGGATATTGAATGCACAGCATTGCAATTATGGTTAACATTACTGTCTTATACACTTGAAAGTCATTAAGAGAGGCGATCTTAAATGTTCTCACCACAAAAAAAGAAATGGTAATTATGTGACATGAGAGAGATGTTATCTAATGTTACAGTGGTTATGGTGATAATCACATTGCAATTTATGCATATCAAATCAACACATTGTACACCTTAAACTTACACAATGTTACGTGTCAGTTATATCTCAATAAATCTGGAAAATTAAAATATTTTTTCATGTATTCTCACAGTGTCTAATATTCCTAAGATTTGTGGAAAGAAAACTTTAAGAGGAGCAAACTGTTAATGGAAGGAGCATGAAGTTGACGCGTTAGTCAGTTCATGTGAGCCTCGGTTAATTTAAGTGATTCTTTCCAGGCTGTTAAAGAAGTGGGGAAAAATGTATGAAAGGGTGCCTGGGTGGCTTGGTGGGTGGGCATCTGACTCTTGATTTCAATTCACATCATGATCTCAGGGTTGTGGGATTGAGCCCCGCGTTGGGCTCTACACTCAGCGTGGAGTCTGCGCGAGATTCTCTTTTGCCTCATCTCCCAGGTCTTTTGCCTAAACCCCTCAAATAAATAAATAAACCCTTTAACAAGAGGGAAAAAATGTATGAAAAGGGACATATGGCAGTCAACCAATATTTGGACTTTAAAAAGTACATTTTCTGGAGTGCTTTTTCCATGCCACACTGATGAATACTTAGTGTCTCCCCATATTTTAATAGAAGCAACAAAAACAAAAACAAGAGTTGCAGAGGCAGCCATATGATCTACTTTGGCACACATTTATGTAGCTTCTCTTTACCACCCAATAAGAAAATAATTCTGATCACATTTCACAAATTCTTTTCCTGAAACAATCTGTTGTTTGGGAAAATCCAGGTTAAAGGAACACACCGGTAGCCTTGACTTAGAGGTGTTTGAAGAGCTAACACTCTCAACCTGTGCTGAGACTTCAGAGATGGGAAGCAGAAGTTCCTGGTGCTTCTTTATAGCTGTACAGATAGAAACCCAGAATTTACTGGAAATCCAAGTCAGCTCTTGTGAGAATTCTGTCTCTTTCTCACCACACAGAGTGTACAATATGAGAGCCCTTAAAAGATGGTGGGATCTTGAAGCCCATCTGCTCAATAAGTGCATATATAGGAGAGACATGTTGAGACTATTATTAGAGAAATTTTTACTCTTCAAAATTCATCAGGGTAACAGGAGGCCTTTTGGGGACTGAGGGAATGGGACAAGGCTTTCTCATATCCTAGAAGGTCATTTCAGATTCCTTGCTGGTTGTAGAATTATCAGATCTTCAGAACATATAGGAGACTTGCATTAAAGCTCTATGGATGGCTTTGGGAACATGTAGTTACAAATCCAGGGCCTCTGTTCAGTGGCTTCAGTGGCCATACATCTCAACCCAAGGGTGTGCAAGAGGTCATTTAGAACTTGTGCATGAACCAGCACAAAAGATAAAGCAGGGTCAACGCGGAATACAGGTCAGAATTAAATAACATCACATAGATGATGAATATATCACAATGCCCAGCATGCTCAAAGTACTTACTATGAGAGATCTACTAATTTTGGGCAGAGTTAGTATCAGAGTTGAGGTTGGAGATAGAGCCGCCTTAAGTCTTGGTAGAGGTGAAATATTTGGAATCCTTTTGGTGTCTCTGAAATCGCAATTCCATGTTGGAAGCTAGTCCGCTGGTATCTGACTAAAACCTGACACTAACTCTCCAACTAAGTTATAAGTGTCTTTTATTTTTTAATATTTATTGTGTTATGTTAGTCACATAAAATATGTCATTAGTTTTTGATGCAGTGTTCCGAGATTCATTGTTTATGTACAAAACCCAGTGTTCCATGTAATCCGTCCCCTCCTTAATACCCACCTAGTGAAAAGATCTATATCCTGAAGTTCCTTTATCTTCACAACATCTAACTCTGGACTCTCCACACGTAGAGAAGTGCTTAGTAAATACTTCACTTCTCTCCTTTGAAATGCAGCCAGATTCTCAAAGTCCTTTACAGGTGATTTTATGATTTTGTGAATCAGAAAGAAGATAGAAGAGTGGGAGCCAGGAGCTCAAGCTGCCTCTGACTTCTTCAACTGCCTTGGCCCTTTATTATTGTGGTCTACATAAGAAGCTGCCATTTGTGCAAATCTACATACCAGTGGTTTCAAGTGAAATCTGAAATAACTAATAAGACTGACTGCCATCTTGAAAACCCTCATTGGAATTTCTTATACTCAACATCAAACTCTCACAGGTCATTATACCTAGAGAAAATGCACAATAAAGAAATTTCCCAGAAGCTGATAAAAACATTGTATAAAGTTGTTCCTGCTTATCAAATTAAAATAACAAAGATATAACTCTAAAAAAATAGCTATCCAAAGTCTGGTCCCAACTGGCCCAATGCATGTTTAAGTATGATCACCTCCATGATGTGTCAACTTAGCTCCTCCAGGATAAGAGCACTCAAGCACTGTTGATTCCACTTTCTCCTAAGTGCTCGCCATCACTCTAGAGCAAGGAAAAACTTTAGTAAATGTCGTAGAAAAGCAGAACAAAACTCCTGTTCATGGTGCTAATGGACATGGGAAAATGAGAGAGATGATCATGAAATTCGGTAAGATGAGATGTGTAATGAGTGTTTCCTGGTTACAAGGTGTTGTTTATGCCATCCACATGAGCCATCACCTCCATACGGGGGTGCCCACAAGGTGTGCCCTGAGACTTGGTGATAATTGCAGGGTGGCTAGAGGCCAGAATCTCAACCTCAAGTAAGAGCCAAAATTATATCACCAAGCACCTATTAATCAGGATTAACCTCCAAGGATGCCAGCTCTGGAATCTGTTTCACAAATAAGCATCTTCATGTACACTTTTAAAAGAAAACAAAACACTCATTTTCTCAGATGGAGTCATCTGGCTAGGAACCTCCGGAAAAGATGTTTTAGCCCAACATGAAAATAAAACAGTGAATGCCCTAAAAGAAGGTTAGGGTGGGTCTACTGAAATGCTATCAGTCAGCCTAATGAGCCTGTTCCTGAAGCCTTTCTAAGACTCTAATTTTTCTGGAAACATTTTTGTTTATGGCCAAGATAGGAAGCTGTTTCCACAGGCAAATATAGAATTGAGGTCCTCTACACATATTTAGGCCAAGAGGGCACTTTTATATCAATTACCTCTTTATTTCCAGAAAAGGAATTCTGTTCCTACTCAACTAGACCTAGGAATAAATTTTATTTTACATACCTTACCAAGTACTTTTATCCAAATCATTTCCTCCTTGTCCTATTTGCAGAAAGGCTAAGAGTTAGCCTGAGGCCAAGGAATAAGGCAGAACATCCTCCACCCCCATCCCAAAGGCAAAGCTTAAGAGAAAGTAAGAACTCTGAGGTCATAAATGTCACAACTAAGTCTGGAGGCTCACAAAAATCCAGGGATGAGTCCACATCTCTAGCAGGCATCTGCAATATCTTTTATGGTTTGTAGCTTATAGGCAAGGACTCATTAGGTTATCCCAGGTGATGGGAGTGCAAGCAGCAGAGGGTTTTCAGAGCTTTGAAAGTTCTGAATATCTTTGAGATTTTTATTTCAATTTTCCTAAATCTTAACAATTAATTCATTAATAAGAAGATGGCCGCTTGCCTACATTGGAACTCTGAGGCAAAAATCTCTCCCTAAAGGAAAATGACAGACATTCATATGGGTAGGTGAGAGCCTGTGGGTCACTACTATGGGGAAATTGTTTGAGCCTCAGGCTTTCCATAATATAAAGAAGTCACTTAGTGTTTGTTGTCATATCAAGGAAGCACAGTAAATCAATTTGGAAATATTAGAATTGAATAGTTCAGGACAATCTACCCAAAGTATTTAGATCATTGCATTTTTTTGAGAAAGAAATCTCCCAGATGGTCAGAAAGACCAAAATCTCACTTATAGAATATACCTGTAGGATACAATGTAAAATACACCCTCTAACCACGGCGGTGGAGGAGGGAGATGTGTGTAAATACAAATATATATCTAAGAGTCTGCTTGATCAAAGTTACTCTTCCAAGACATTTTCTGATCTAACTTATATAAAATACATTTTATGGAAACCTGACTTTTATTTTAATTTTTCATCCCAAGTATAGATGCTTTTTTTTTTACCAAGCTCCATGTCTTAAAATTATAACTCTTCATTTTGATCAGACTTTGTAGTATACATAAATTAGCAAACATGCACAGCATCTCCCTGTTAAAAACAAGTTGTTTTAATGAAAACATAACCTGAAAATCAAGCAGTATTTTTTGGAGGGAAAAGACATTGGTTGAAATAGCAGTGTCTTATTGACATTAAAAACAGTTGACATAACTCTGCAAGGATGCTGAAATTTAACTTTTGTATGTTTTTATTATACCCAGAGTATCAAAGATAACAGAATTTATTCATAGAATGGCAGTCATTGAATTCAGTTTTCTGGTACAATTTTCTTCCCATATAAGCTCATAAAAAAATGTGATGGGTGAACCATTAGGAATGCTTAAAGCAGCCCCTGATGTATGCCCGCACAGAAAGAACAGATAGATTGCAAAATGTTTATGCCTTTTACATTTTTTACAGTATTAATAAGGAAACACTGTGATTACCAATCAGAAAAGACTCCAGAGTGCTGCTTGTGAAGTGCACCATTATAAAGATTTATATCTGTATCTGGGGAGTAATATGGAGCATTGATATTTTAAGGAGCTCAGTTCAAAAATTTCTTTATTTGGTGAAAGCCTGGGAGAGTGAAGCATCTTTTTTTCCTGTAGCAGAACTGTGTGTGTTGTGGTTCCTTGATGATCTACATGGTGGGAAGAAATAGACTTGGTCCCTGAATGGCCACCAAATGCCTGAAAATGGATTACAAGGGGACCGTGCAACTTTTCAGCACCATCGTCCATCAGCATTGGAGGTGAAATGGGTGTGGGGTTCTGCCCTGGGCCCCATTCTGTGTCAAGAATATATAGGGTATTAGCAGCACCCAGGGACCCCAACCCCACCAGTGCAAATCCATCCTCCATGCTCTGAGACTGTTTCAGCCACCTAGAGACATCTCATAAAACCTTAGGAAGAATGGCTCTGTATTATTCCAAGGTACTGCCTCTGACTTCTACTCATTGGTATCGTCTGAGCAAAGGCCCAGAGAAGATCACAATCACATTTTTTAGTTTATGACCAAAGTCTATACTCATTTTCCAAGTTTTCCAAGTAATATCTAGGCAGAGCTTTACAGTCAGTCCCACAATTTCCTATACTCCAATAAAAGTACAACACGTAAGGACCTATTTAGAAGTCCAAGCCACCTTGCTGTTTATTCAGAAAAACAGCTCCAGGAAACACAGGCAAACAACTCCTGGAAAACAAAGGCGAGCCAGGTTGGGGGAGACGCCCAATCAGTTAACCCCTTAACCTCCCAGTCCAGGGAGCAATGGAAGATGCAAATTAACTCTGGTTTGTGAGTTTGCCCTATAAAAAGTAGCCTGTAAGACAAAGTTGGGGGAGGTGGGGAGGCGCAGTTATCTCCTTAGAGGCAACCCTGGCCTGGCCAGTGAAATTCTGATGCTTGATGCAAAATAAAGCTTTGTTTGACCTTTGCTTTTGTATCAGCCTCATTCCTTTGACCACGGACCCTAGCACAACACATTAGTATTAATCTACTTTTAACTAGAATCTGTTACAATAACCTATGCCAGTCAGGTTGCATTCTGCTATAAGTATCAAGATTTTACTTGCTTCAGTCATCCTGATCTGGAGGTCAGGCGGCCAGGCTGGGGCAGCAAATTGAGGAAGATGTTAGGACTCAGGCTTCTTCCAACTTATAGGTAACTCTCTTCCAGCTGATAGTAAGATGCTGCCATACTTCCAAGCATAGTGTATGATCAGGCAGAAAGACAAGGGACAGGGGAAAGGCAAAGAGCAGGACTCCTTCTTTGTTCCAGATGTCTTTTTTATATGGGAAGGGAAGTTCCTGTGACCACAAACAGCAGCAAGAAAGTCTAGGAAATCAGGTTTTGTTTGTGCTTTTTTAACTGGGGACAGTAACATACTGAATAAAATCAGGATTCTGCAAGAATAGATGTTAGGTAATCAGTAGAGTCAGCCACATAATTTACTTTTTAAACCTTCAGAAAGGGTTCTTTCTTATAATGTCTAAAGTGGTACAGTCCCATCCGGTTGCCACGAGGCACATGTAGTTATTTCAGTGAATTTAAATTAAATTAAAAATTCAGCTCCTCACTCACACTAGCCACACTGCAGTCACTAATCACCTGTGGTGAGTGGCTTCCCTTTTGCACAGTACTGTCCTGGAGGCTTCTCTCCAGGAAATGGATGTCCCTGCCTTCTACATCCCATATGTTTTCATTCAGAGCCATTTCCTTCACTTTTGTCTTTGATGACAAAAAATAAAAAGTCACCACCTTTTAGGTAAAACTATTTTAATTTATTGCATCACTAGGAAATTAGCTCTTGCCTTAGTTTATGTTCTTCCAAAAGCTGAGGCTAAGAAAAGGCTTGGGGGCAGGTAGTTTATATGGGAAGTGTCCCACCATTACCAAAACAGAACAAACAAACACACATGGACATGAGTGAAGTGATGAAAGAGTGAAAATAGGAAAAGGAAAGACTATAAAGATGGGTGGTTGAGGTTGCTGTTTTAGGCAGGAGGTTCCGACTCCCATGGGACCTCCAAAAAACATAAAATGCTTGCCAGGATCTCCTATTCAAAGGAGTCTAGGGCAGTAACTCCCACAGCCCATTGGTTGAGGTTTCTCCTGCTGGCAATCTATCCCATCCATCTATACACTCAGCCTAGAGGTCAACCATTCAAGGGCTCTGCTCTGACTCTGCACTCCCAGAGCTCTCCATTAAAACCAACTGCTCCTGGAGGCAAAGGTCTGTCACCACAGAGTGGAACTGGTTTGAGGTTTGACTTTATGTGACAGTTGGGAGAGGACACTGAAGAGCTCACTTTACAGAGGGAGAATTTGCTCATGAAAGACCATGGAAGGCAGCAGGAGACACAGACCTGCCCGAGTCAGAGAGCTCTGCACCCTTGTGCCTTCACCTTCCCTACCTGTATCTAGAGATAGGAGCACTGATAAGAGGCACCAAAGGCAAACTTTCATTATGTTGCTTTGAGCCAAGAATAACCTTGGGTAAAACTGGCCCATTCATTTATTAAATATTTCTTGGCATCTATGAAGCACCATGCCTGGTGCCAAACTCCAAATACACAGTGATGACCAGAACAGAAATGGTCCAAACATCAAGGATCCTGCAGTCCTACCAGGGAAGACTTCCAAATATCCAGTAAATAAACAAGTAAGTACAAATTCTAATAACTCACAAGGGATAAGAACAAGGTCCTGTTTGACCTATCTTCTGAGAAAGTAACGTATAAACAGAGGCCTTACGGATGGGGTAAGGGGGAGAAAAAGCATTCCAGAAAAGAGAGAGTTTATCTCAAGATCATATGGACTGGGAGAAAAGCCAGGTGTCAGTAGCACAGAGGACATGATGAGCATGTAAAGAAAGACATTGGCTAGGACATCTAAGGCCTTACTAGACATTTATCCTTCTTGTTTCACAATTCTGGAACAAAATCTCACATTCCCAGTTCCTCATTTGTACTTGGGTAATTCCCAGGCACCTTCTCTGCCTGACAGTAGTCATGACCATAAGAACTAATACGGTGTGACGCCTGTATGATTCATATAGGCCTTGCACGCTAGCATTTACTTACTTACTCTTATTAATACAGTTAAATGTAAAAATGATAACACTTAAGGGAAATGCCTAGAACCTTGGGTAGATTATCTCAGTTCATTCTCAACACAAGACTTTAAAGTGAGAATCATCACCCCCCCCCCCCCATTTTACAGATGAGGAAAGCAAAGCCAAACTAGGTGAAGAACTGACCCCAAGGGTACACAGCTAATAACGTAGGTATATCTGGTTCTAAAATCCATGCTCTGGACCAGGGGTTGGCAAACTACAGCCCATGGGCCAAATATTGCCCACCACCAGTGTTTTTGGAGCACAGCCATGCCCATTCATTTGCATACTGTCTCTGGCTGCTTTCCCACTACAGAGTCAGAGCTGAGAGACTGTATGGTTCATAAAGCCTAAAATATTTACTATCTGGACATTTACGGAAAAAGTTTGCTGACCCCTGCTCTAGATAGGACAATATCCCCTTGGGATACATTCTCTTAAATTACAGGCATCTATGTTTAGCTGTATATTTTTTCTGAGGAAAAGGTCCATGGCATTCACCAGATTTGCAAAAGAATTTATGGCTTAAAAAAAAATTAAGAGCTCAATTGAGCCAGAAGATATTTTAGTACAGTGATTAAAACGTGTGTGGTCCCCACACCATCAGCAGAGAAGGTGCTGGGAAGTTGGGAACTTCTACCTGGGAATTTTTGTAATTCAAATTTCTACTGATTAGAAATCCTGGGGATGGGGCCCAGCAATCTGTGTTTTAACAAGTCCCAATCTGTGTTTTAACAACCCCCAAGGGGTTCTGAAGCTTGTTTAAGTGTAAGAACCTCCAAACTCACTGACTCACCTAAAGTCAAAACTCACAAGACCAAAGTCAAAATGTTGAATACCTACCCATGAGAACTCTTTGGTTTAACTGTATTTTTTTTTAAATGGAGAGAGAGGGGAGGAAAATAGCTTATTTAAACAGATACTTGAAGTTGTCATATCATCCATTGGCTAGGACTGTCACTATGGCTTTTAAAACTGAACATTTAAGTTCATCTGAGATTTGAAATTAAAGAACATTTCAGCATTTGGCTTTCTTGCCTTTCAACATTGGCCTCTCATTTAAGCTGTTCAGACTGATTGTTAATGGCCAGCGAGGGTAAACCCCTCTGCAGATACCACACTGTGAAAAACATACTAGAGACCACCATCTGGCCCATTCTTTTTTAGTGACACAAGTAGCAAAATGGTCAAACATAAAAATTCAGTGCCTTGGAACTAGAATTTTTCCTCCAACAATCTAGCTCGCTGTGGCAAGTATGCCTATCCCAGCCACGGTCGACAAACCCATTTCTGGTCCAGACCTGGGATGACTCCACCTCATGGCCTCTCAAACCTTGCCTCACTCTCTACTCTCCAACATTCGCTCACCATAGAGCTATCTCTATCTGGTTTCAAAATCATGACTGTTACTTTAGAGATGAAAATAAGTTTGTCAGCGTTGTTGCTGTTTCAGATGACAGTTTTACAGGAAAATAAGATGATTCAGGAGGCTTCTGTCATTTTCCTTTTCTATGTTTTCTTTTAATTCTCAGAACTGCCCGATCAGAGGTGCTTTCTCTTTTATGAGCTCAGGCCATTTGGGGGAAGTCTTGCCCTTGGTTTGGATGAACTCATTCAGAGAGCTATCTAACTACAGATGAATGCGAAGCTAACCAGCTGCCCAGTTCAACCATAACTTCACAGCATTGTCTTCCAGCTCAGAGCCCCATGCAGGGTTTTTCATTGTCTATACCCCTCCTGCAGCGATTCCAGAAGTTTCACATAAACCTATCCTACACCTGCATAATTTAATAATTATTATATCAATATTTAATTACCCTCCACCTGCATAATTTAAATCAATTTTTTTGCTTGTTTTCTCCATTTGGAGCTCAGGGTGTATGAAGCAGGTGTGCTGATGTTGAATGTGGCATTTTCTGGAAGATTCCCTCTATAGCATTAACGAGATCTCTCTGCCTGGAAGCGCAAGAGAAGCATTATGTGTGGCTCATAGTGCAGGTAACCCTGGTCTGGTAAGGATCCATTTGGTGGTTCAGTGGGATTTGGTCTGTATTTGCCCACGACCAGCTGGAGAAAGTGCTCTGTGCTACTCGTTCCTTTCATTTCCTCAGTAGCTTCCTACATGTTATGTTTACTCACTCCTTCAGCACCATTTTCTTCAGAAACCCACTAAAATCAATATTCTTAAAAAGACTCCATGGCTACCAAATTCCCTCTTATTATAGGAATAATAACAGCAGATTATATTAAAAGCCAATAGTGCCAGGCACTGTTCTAAGTGTCTGAGGTAAGTTACCTCATGTGATCTTCACAACAAGGCTGTGAGAATTTGCATATCATCCCATCTCACAGATGAGAACACTAGGTTCAAAGCAGCTAGATAATGTGTCCATGGTTACAAAACTAGCAAATAGGGAAGCTGGAATTTGAACTGCCCTGACCCCCTTGTCTAGGTCTAAAGACAATACTACTTACTTGTATTTTTTTTCTTCTTTCCTTTGAGCTCTTGTCACAGGCTCCATACACGTGTTCCCCAGCTGCCTTCATCCTATTATCAGAAGCTCAGATCACCTGTGGTGTTTGCGTTTCTCCTCCACCTCCAGCTGCCCCCATTAGCACTGTGTATCTCTCTACTGCCTGATGTTCTAGTGATTTGTGTGGTTATATCGCTCCCTCTTTTATTTTTGTAATGATTTTATGTACTTACCTGAGAGAGAGAGATAGCAAGAGAAAGAGAAAACAAACAGAGGGGAGGGAGCAGCAGACTCCCCACTGAGCAGGAAGCCCACTGTGGGGCTCAATCCCACAATCCTGGGATCATGACCTGAGCTGAAAGCAGATGCTTAACCAACTGAGCCACCCAGGTGCCCCTTGTCCCCTCTTTTAAAATACTAGGAACTTACTTCTCCATCCTTGCATGTCTATCCCAAGACCTTGCAGAGACCACTGGCTCCATGAAGGCACATTGATTGCCATTGCAGAAAGAAGATAGGAGTCAGGAAACGCATAAACAAAAACAAAGAGAAGAGACTCAAGCCAAAAGGAAAGAACTTTCCCTTTATCTCAGAATCCCCTTTTTCCCTTCCAGCTGTTCCTGCTTATGCAACAAGGATGAGCTGCCATTGGGGCTGGGTTTTTAAGCCATGTGACCTTCACCAAGTTATCAGACCACCCTGAACATGTTCCCCAACTTTGAAAAAGTAAGACATGGAAAGTTTGGACTTAGGTGGCATTTATGAACACACTGGTTCCATACAAAGAGTTCCACGAGGGCTAGCTTCCTTCCTTAGGACCGGGAATTGCAACTGAGAGATGAGGACACAGAGCAGGCACATAGTTAGGCAGTTTCAGGGAGCTCAGCTCCATTTAGGAAGAGGGAAGGTTTCCGGGGCACAAAAGCTATGGATATGATGTCAGTAGGGGGTCAAGTCCAGGGGAAGATTGAGATTTTGTGAGTCCTCAAGTTTGTACAACTTGGGGGACTCATTAAGAAAAAGAATATCTTACTTTTGTGGATTTTGCCAAAAGCTAGAGCCACGTGAACCCATGGCTAGGGCCCTCCCGGGGAAGAGGCCTGTGTCAAGAGGGCTCCGAAACCTGAGCTTCATTCGTTTTTCTGATATTTCCACCTTCGGTCAGGTCTCAAGACAAAGTTTGCTCCCAACTTTGAAGCAGATCACATATCATACAGCTTCGTAGTTAGGGTTAGACACCAATAAATAAAGTTCAAGGAGGCCAGGATCATTTTTTGCATCTTCCCTTTGGTCTTGCCTCAATGGAGCTTTCCCTTTCCTTTGTTCTAGAAAGATCTCTGGGTGAATGAACCTCTTTTTCTTCACCTGTCTCCAGTCAGAGTACATCATTGCACTCACTCATCACCTCTCTAAATTTCCAGGGGCAGCACCCTTTCTTGGCTTACAGGAATCAGTTTGCCTCTTTAGATCCTGTCCAAACTTGTCCCATGCCTGTGGTTGTAGAAGCAGCAGAACTCTGTGTTCTGCTCTCTTACTAGTGAGAGACTCACTGGACTTCTAGGGCCAATTGCTGGGGCCTCAGGGTCTTGATTCCTCACTCTGTAAAACGGGGTGACGTACTGGGCATTTTTGCTTAGACCTCTACCTCCAGATATCCTATGAACTAACAGGGATGAGAGATGAATGAGGTCATGCTTTTTAAAGACTTGGCGCCCTTGAGTGGAAATGCAATGTTTAATTACAAGAAAGATGTTTTCTCAGGCTGAGTTCATTTCTCTTTTTAACAAAGATTCTGGGAGCAAAGTGAGCTGGAGCTTTGCATGTGTAGCACTTAGCACTCATGGCCTGAGAAATGTTTATCTTAGAAGAACACGCTGAAGTGTGGTTAGAACAAGGGAAGGAATAAAAGGAAAGTGAGATCATTATCAGATTTACTGACACTTCAAGGGAAAAAAGGAAAGAAAGACAGAGAGAAAGACAAAAGGTGATCTTAATGAGAGAAAACCTATAGAGAAATACAAAGAGAAAAGTTTAAACCTGAACATTTGTCGAAATGTACCACCTTGACATTGCCCTTTCTTGATTCATTCCTTATCATAACTGAGATTATGATATTCTCTGACATTCACAGCTTAAAGAAGCTGGGCCCCAGGGAAGCAGAGTCACTCATGAGAGATGCCATAGTTCATTTGCAGCACAGATGAGAGTCTGGTATCTTGACTCCCCCTGCAGAGGTCTTTTCCACCATACCACACTGACTACAGAGAACAGCCTGAGAGAAAAGTCTACTGATAGTCCAACTTACTAATTTCCAGTCTATATAGTGTTAATGTTATTAGAATTTTCAACCATAAGACCTCCGAGGTCTGCTTTTAACAAGTTTATTTGTAACTAACATCATTCCTCATACAAGCTACTAGTAACTCTTTAAACTAGAATGTTCTCACCATGCTGTAAGCAAATGTCCCTGCCCCCTAGAGGCTGACAGTCTTAGTTGATGAAACAGCATGTAGGCACATCAAAAATTGACAAATAATCTAGACAAGGCATGAATTAAGATTCAGCTATAAAGGGTCCTGGGAGACGTTGGAAAGGTTTGAGAGTGGAGCCATCCGGAAGGCTGGAGGAAGTGGGGCCTTGGTTGGACGTGAAGAGCTAATGAACTCAGAGACAGGACCTGAGAATGTATGGCCGGCATAAGATGCTTCGCAGGCAAAGACCTGGAGATAAGAACTGTAGGATATAGCATCAGTGAGTTCTCCAGTCTGGCTCTGTTTGAGACTTGGTGTAAAGAAAATAGTATGCAAGGGTGGCAAGAGTTTGGGCCAGACTGGGGAAGACAAAATTAAATTTGAGCAAAAGGAGAAGAGACTTTATCTTAGAGGTGAAAGGAGTCCTGGATATTTTGGTACTGACATGATGAAAATGTTGGAATTCACCTGGGGAGGTGCATGATAAAGATTCTAGGGCAAAAGCTTAACAGGAGAGAGATTAGCTGGAAAGCTTTTCAGGTACAGAGTGATCTCGAATAGCTTACACATGCCTCCTAACTCTCAGTTGTATCCCTCCTTTAAGCACAATTTTCTTCAGGGATAGGAGAAAAGGATGCTTCAGCTGCATCGCAAAGGCCAACACAGTGGAATGCCCATTGGTCAGGAGTGTCCTGGTCACTGGAAAGTTAGGGGCTGTCCAGTTTGGAAAGGCTGTCCCCTCCAAAATTCTTTTCGGGCCATATTAATATCCAAGAGAGAAGCTAAAATGGTCACAACAGTCATGAAAATGAGGGAACTAGAATCAGAATTAGCACAACTCAAAGTCCGGCCCCAGCCTCCAGCCCCCACACCCCTCAGCACTAACTGCTGCCTCCAGGCAGGGCCAAGAGGAAATCCACAGCCACAGTGGCTGTTTGTTCAAGCCTGCCTGGCAGTTACCACGGCCAGCCGCGCCGCACACACAACCACAACTGTCAGTTGAAAAGAGGAGGAAGGACACCTGGAAGGCTTCAACCTTAAAATAAGATCTGTGAACACTTGCAAAAAAACTACCCTCTGGGCAAGCTGCCTCCCATTACTTTACTTTTGTATTCCTCTGGGCTGTGGACTTCTACATGTCTGCAGCTTATGAAGTAAATGCTGGGGTGGAATAGGCCTTCATGGAATGTTTTCTCTTTATTGTAGGGTGTGTGCCCATGCACCCAAGAGCAAGGTACCCAGGACTAAAGAAAATGTCAATTAATATCTGCAGGAGGAAAAAACACTGCTCAAATTTAGTTCAGTCTCCGTATAACCAAGACATTGTTTGTGTATTCCCTAAAATGTTGATCTTTCACCCACCAAACTTTGCTTATGCAAGAACTCCTCTGCATTCTCTCTCCATCTACTGAAGCCTTCCTTGTCTTTCAAACTCCTTCTCTGCCTGTCAGCCTCTTCTTCCAAACCTTCCCCAGGGCATGTCAGCCCACGTGGCACCTCCATAATATTGCTCAGTTAACCCCCATAATATTAAGTTCCTATTGTATGCCCAATGCTTTGCTAGATGTCAGGGTAAAAAAACAAACAAACAAACAAACAAACAAACAAAAAAACAGGTGCCTACCCTCAAGGAACTCACTGTCCATTAGAAGAAATGAAGGCATGAAGAGCTGGCCTTAGTAAGATGGGACAAGTGACCTAAGGGGGCATGCATATTAAACACTAGCCTTAGTGCCTTCCTAGAGCCTTTGCTAAGGGAGCAGCTTAAGCTGCTGCATTCATACCACATGATCCCACTGTCCTCCAGATACAGCGAAAGAACTAGTGAAGGGCAGTAAAGCCAAGGATGGCCATTAGGTAGGCTAATGGCAGCCTACCAAGTAGCTGGGCTTTAAAGAGTAGTCTCACACAGAGCTGAGCCAATTAAATCCCTAACCTTGGAAATTTAAAATAGAGAATAGGGCAAGAACATGGAAACAATAAACAGGCTAAAAGCTGAAAGGTTGTGACGTAGGAGAAGGCAGAACAACCATGATGGGTCTTAGTGAGCTCTGCAACAACCACACTTGTCATTAATATTTAATGAGTGCCTACTACATGCCATATTTTGTGGTCATTATTCCCATTTCATAGTTGAGGAAGCTAGGACTTAAATGAAGTAATTTACTTTTTTGGATCTCAATTCAAATATGCTCTCCTTACAGAGACCTCCACCTGACCATCCTCGACCACCATCGATGTCCTTTCCAACCTCGATCCTCTCCAAATGTGGCCTGTGGACCAGTAGCAGCAGCATCAATTGGGAGCTTATCAGAAATGCAGCATCTTGGTCCCACCCTAGACCTATTGAAGTATAATATGCATTTCAGCAAGATCCCCAGATGCTTTGTTTCCACATGAAAGTTTGAGAAGCCCTTCATATTAGTTTATGTTACTAATATTACTTTATATTTCTTAAGACAGTCTATAATTTTTAATATTTTTATAGTCATTTTGAATACAGTCCTAAATATGTAATTTAAAAAATAAGATTGTAGGTTCCATAAGGTCTTGGGTTTTGTTTGAACTTGACCACCTCATCTCTTTATCCTCTGAACTTGAAACACATGGTTGGCATTTCAAAAATATCGGTTGAGTGATCAGATTAATGAACGATTTTGCCCAAGTTCTCATAGCTAATAAACAGTTGAAATCACTACTGAGGATGTCAAAGCCCAATAGGTGGTGGCTTCCTGTTTGAAGCACTTATTCCTCCAGTTTCTGAGAGGGCTAGAGGCTGATGGCAATGACCTGAGCTCCTCCCTAGGAAGTGCCCTTGGCAACCCCACCCATGGGCACACCCCCTGTCCAGGACCAGCCTGCTCCCAAGAACCAGTGGTTGGGGACATACAAGTTCCCAGCTCCTCTTCCCTCAATTCAGGGCAACTTAGAAGGGCCATCCTGGCTCCAGAGCTCCCCACTGGGAGCTGAGGATTTAGCTGTGAGCTGTATGTTCAACTTCTCCCTTTGCCCAGTCCTGGGTCCTTCACTCCCGGGAATTGATTCTAAGGACATCTCCCTCCATTTTCTTTCCCAAAACTCCATCTCATAGTATGTCTCCCAGGGAATCCAACCTGATACCAACCCACCCATGGGAAGAGGTGGAGTCATATTGATGGTGGGCCATTCAAAGAAGATCCAGGAGCTCCTGCCAAAGAGCTGTCTTGGATTATTTCCAGATTCCAGGAAGGTCTTCCTGGATTCCTGGATTTCTTCTTCCACTGGAGTTCCCATGACATCTATAAGTGAGCCTCTATTCCTGCAACAAAAATGACTAAATCAGGGAGTATGAGGAGGAGTACCTGGAAGTTTAAAGGGAGTATGAGTGATTTTAATGCAAGGGATAAGAGAGATTCTAATTGTGTAACTATTGAATCCAATACAAGATTTCAAAGCCAGGTAGCAGTATAACTCAATAAGCAGTAGACATAAATTACACATGTAATAAATACTTGACAGAGCATAGGGTCCCAGAAATAAACACCAAAATATCAAAATTGATATATAAATAAAGAAAAATAAAGAAAAGAAAAAAATATACTGAAGTCATGAATTAGCATTTGCATTTTAACCATAAAGTGCACAACACATTCAAACTATAATCTCAGCATTGGAAAGTGGGTGAATTGGCCTCAAGAATATTCAAGAGGGATTCTGGTGAATGAAGTACTTAAAGGACCTACAAGTAGAGCCCATTCAATAATCTTGAAGGCAGAGCACCAGAGAGAAAAAACAAACAAACAAACAAACAAAAAAACAAAAAAAAACAAAACAAAAAAACCGTTAAGCAGGACTGGTATCTGAATAGTGGTCCAACGGTCCAATTTCAGCCATCTATCAGTGGATGTGTTTGTTGTCTCACCAGTGTTGGAGACACACCAGGGTTTCCTATTACCCCTCTACCCAAAATAACTAAAACCTGAGAAAAATAAATGAAACATAGCTCTTGAAATGTTGGACATCAGATTGCAAAGCACAATGATCCCCAAGAGACAGAAAATAAATAAGGTGAGCCCTACAATTGCTCCAGATTACCTGGAGAAAATTTCTAGGCCATGGTACAGGGAGGGGAACTCTGGGCAGACCCCAGGGGTCTCCCTGAGTTGAGGAGACTGAGAGTCTAGGGGAGTGAAGGCAGCTACAATTCATACGGCAAAGTCATTGTCTAATCTGAGAGGAAAGCTCTGTATAGGGAGAGAAGTTCAGCGATCTACAGAGGATCCCTCTCAAATATTCAGCTGAGGACTAACCAGTGCACGTGAGATGAAGAAGAAACAGTGCCCAGAAGCAGGGAAAAATGGACCCTACCTGAAACACAGCTCTGATCCCACCTACTATAAAGCTTAAGGGCCAGACTTGGAAGGATGGATAACGGAACCGTGTCTCAGAACAAAGCTCAGCAATACAGAAATACAAAAATATCCAGCACCCAACAAGAGAGTATTTACAATGACTGGCATCAAATTAAAAATTACCAGGCACACAAAGAAGCAGAAAATGCGACCCATCTGGGTCAATTGAAACTGACCCAGAACGACACAGATGATAGAATTAGTCAACAAGGACATTAAAGCAGGTATTATAACTATATTCCAGATATTGAAGAAGCTGGAACAAAGACTGAACAAGTGAAGCAGGGACATGGCAGAAATTTTTGTTAAAAATCAAGCTTCTAGAAATAAAATACATTGTACTGAGGGATGAGGTCTGCACTAAGAATCCTCAAAAGTCTTTGGGGTCTTCCCAGAGAAATTAAAAACTCAGCCATTATTCTTCTTTTTAACCCTTCCATCTCTGAGGAGAGTCCTCTATGGCTGCTATTTGGGACCCCAGGTCAGCAGAAGAGGCCCTTCAGAATTCCTACCAAGATTGGTGCTTCACAGTGTCCGAAATGAGATCAGCTGCCACAAAGGGGCAGCAGTTTCCTTCTCATAAAGCAACCAGTGCCAGGAGGAGCAAGGGATGGGAGGGCTGGGAATAGCAGTTCTGGTCCCCTCTGCCCCCAAGCAGCTGTGTGTCTTTGGGCCAGCCTATTAGCCTCTCTGAACCTCAGTTTTCTAATCTGGAAAATAAGGATGATGATGATAATAATAATGCTCACTTTGTGAGATTGCTGAGGCGATTCAATTGTTGAAATGCATCTAAAAGTTCTTTGTAAAGTCCACATATTTGTAATTACTTTTGCATACCATGAAAGCCAGGAGATATGTATCAGCATCTGTGGGTATGTCACATGTTCTCCCTCAACCCCCAACCCTACCCTCAGGAATCTCTTAATCATCTTTATCTTTTTATTGCCATGCCTCTGACATTCCTTGAGGCTTCTTAGTTCATAATAAATAAGATACAAGCAAGTTAGACATTATTTGAACAACTAAGAATGGGAGAGAAATTTTAAAAGCTTGCCATTCTCGTTCTCCATGTTGTATAACAAACCACTCTAAACTTAATGGTGTAAAACAACAACCCTTTTATTATGCTCCCCAATTCTGTGGGTAGGATTTGGAGGGCATTCAGTGGGAATGCCTTGTTGTAGCTCCACCGTGTCTGGGGCCCCAGCTGAGCAGACTGGAATTGCTGCAGGCTGGTAACATGTGAAGGCTCCTCTCACATGTCTGCATCTGATCTGGGATGCGTGGAAAGGTGGGCTCAGCTGGAACTATTGTCCACATCACCTTTGTGTGGCCATTGTGTGGGCATTGGTTTCTCATAGCATGTCTGTGTTCCAAGAAGGATCATCCAGAGGGAGTGTCCAGAGAGGAAATTTGTACAAGAACCAGGTGCAAAACATGACCTTTATAGCCTAGTCTTGATAGTCCACCACTGGTGGAAGCACACATGAACCTATCCAGATTCAAGGGGAGAGGACTTAGACCCCTTCATGATGGGAGAAAAGGTAAAAGATTTGGGGCCATATTTTAAAAGTGCCAAATTTGATATCTAAATTCTGCATAGCAGAAGTAACATTGAGGCTTAGTTAATTTTCCAGGGCAAATGATGGTCAATGGCGCCATCTTTCCCTAGATTAATCTAGCCCAAGAAAACCTTAACTTCAATAGTCCATTTCTCTGGGTTATCTGGATCATCATTTACATCAATCACTTTGCATCGTCACCGAGGATTGCAAATGTTGTGTAGTGGCAACCATGGAAATTAGGCCTGGCTTGTTAGAAGCATAAAATTCAAACCCTCCTACAGAATTATTAGCCAGATGGAACCAATTTCAGAGCTGCCCTCTGAGCTTAATTCAAATGACCTTAGGATGCACAAGAAAAGAAACTGTTTTTTCCTGAAGCAAAAGGAAAATCTCAGAAAATTTTAACTGACAGTGTGTTTGTATTAGGTTCCCTGGTCTTCAGGGGCCACTCTAAAGAAAGTCAAAGCTAATAAAAGCATGTGTTCTAATAAGTGACATAAGAAGAAACAGGACTGTTTCTGCAGGTATTCAGTCTGATATTTTTCAAGTTCTATAGAAAAAATGACAAGCCTGGTCTGAATCAGAAGGATCTGGGCTCAATATTTATGGTAGCATAGGTGGGATATGTCAGGATGCCAAGTTGTCCAAAAGAGTTAGCACAGGGCCTGAGAAAAACTCTGCCCTGGGGAACACTCCAAAGTCACCCCAAAAAGTTAGGCCCAAGCAAACTGAAGAAGCTGCTATAAGTTGGAAAGGCAGGGTTGGGGCACCCTGTCCATTTGGTTTGGTTTGAACAAAAACACAGCCCTTGATTTAGGAAGAAAAACACAATGACGGAAAGGGACATCTCTTGTAAGAAGAAAAGACCCGATGCCAGGCCCCAGCATGGTGGGAGAAGTAGACAGACAACTGACTCTCTTAGCAAAGAAGAATCAATAAGATAAAAGGATAAAAATAATTTTATACATGAAATGTGCACGAAGACCCATGAGTCAGAAAGGTGATGCAGTGGTTGGAAATGTAAACTCTAGAGCACATCTATCCCAATTTGAACTCGAATTGTCCACTTCTCTGGCTGTATAACCTTGGGCAATTGCCTTGTCTCCCTCAAGCTTTAGTATCCTCATCTACAAAGTGGGGGGAAAATCATATTAGTTCTCTCAGGGCTCTTGACAAAGTATGTAAACATTTAACATAGCATAATTCATTAAAAATGCATCCTTAAGTCTGTTTTGTTGTTGTTGTTTATCACATGGCATATTTTCTTATAGTTGCTCTTAGTTTCATTTTGTAAAGTTGTATGCATATTACAGAACTTTTGAAAATTAGAGAACTATGCATAGAAAAACAAGTCACCCATAATCCTCCAACCCAGAGAAATTTCTGTTAACATTTTAGGATACTTCTGCAATGTATTTCTCTTTCTAACTCTCACTGAGGCTATAATTTTGCATGTTATATTCTCCCCTTCTCATCACAGAATCAGTATTTTCCATGTAATGAAAAATCCTTCCTGGACATCCCTTTGAATGGTTGTATAGTCTTCCATTATATATTCATAGGACTGGCTTACCTGTAAAACAGATTTCTCTAGAACAACAATAAATCAAGTTCCATTCTTTTCCTGGGGAGAGAAGAGACAGAGAGGGACCTGCATAGCTGGGCCTCTTGGGGGCCACCTATAGACTTAAGACGGTGACAATAGGGGCACCTGGGTGGCTCAGTTGGTTGAGCAACTGCCTTCAGCTCAGGTCATGATCCCAGAGACCCGCGATCGATTGAGCCCCACATCGGGCTCCCTGCTCAGCGGGGAGCCTGCTTCTCTCTCTCTTTCCCTCCCGGTGCTGTGTTCCCTCTCTGGCTATGTTTCTCTCTGTCAAATAAATAAACAAAATCTTAAAAAAAAAAAAAAAAAAAAAAAGTCAGTGACAATAGCACACACTTTGGGGCATAAAAACATTAGTAAAATACAGTTCTAGATCTGCTCACTTCAGGAAGTTGGTCCTAGCTTTGAGTCCGGTTTTCCAGATTTCCAAGTATGAATTCTTGCTCTATTTTCTCAAAAAGTATCACAATCCTATGACTTTCACAAAGGAATCATTTCCATTTTCTGATTTTTACTTAAGTATCTCCTATCACTTTTACAAGAAAGCATGGTGGTTGTGGTTAAAAATTGCCTTCCTGCCCATCACAAATAAATCTATTTTTTCTCTTTCCTGAGTGTTCTGAGAAATCAGCAGGAAACTAAGGGATGATCTTTATTAATAAAGATCAGACACACATGAATAAAGCTAGAAAGCAACATGGATATATTTCTGCTCACACAATGCTGGCATTGGGTGGACCAGCTCTCCGACTAACAATCTGAAAATCTTTTAAATTGTCCATCTTTGTTTTGGCCATTCTTGCCTAAACCTTTAATGCTCCTTAGAAGTGCCTCCTGCGTGTGTTGTTAAAGCTTCTTTTGCTCCAGTTTGGGGTCTGTCTCCTTCAACAGGCCACCAAGACCAAACAGAAAATGCCTTGAAACGAAAACAGTGCCTGAATTATGATACCTATTACTTTTTATTAGTAGTAAAAACAAAAAGAAGCAAGGAACAATTCTATTTATGCAGAGCAGTTAGAACATAAATAATAATAAAATGCTAAAACTATAAAACTACTTACACAATATTAATTTAATACTAATAAAAAGTAGGTTTTAGGTATCGCCTCCATGAGAGCAAATGTGGTGCAGTTTTGCTTTCATCCAATATTTATACCCAAAAAACATTTTGGTTTAGGAAATAAAGTAGTGATAAAAAATTACAGTCTTTGAATATTGGGCTTTGACTAGTCCCCTGCTGCCCTTTATTGTTTGTTTCAGTAAAATACAGTACATCTTGCTGTTTTATTTCATTGTTTGTGGCCCGTGCAAAATCCTATTGTCCAGCTGCCCAGCGTAAATGAACTACAAATCAGAAGAACCAGAGAGACACTTTAACTGATTAAACTGAATCTGGAATTTTTCTTTTACTGCTAAATTATCACCTTATTGCAATTATTTTTACACATTGTGATAATTTTTACACATTGTGATTATTTCTGCAAAATTCAGGGATGTGCCAGTCAGAGGGCTCAGGGCGACAGCACTCCATCTTAAAATCTCAAGCTCAGAAAAGAGTTCAGCTTTCACCTCCCAAAGTTGTGTCTTTTTCTCTCTAAAATTATTTAAATCAGCATCTTAGGGGAACTTGAATAGCCAGGCCTTTTTTTTCTGTTTTAACTCAAGGCTTTTCACTTTACTTCTTTTATAAAGTTATTTGGCCTAAGGAACTTTGTTATGTTGAAGGAACATTCTTTTGTCACAAATGAAATGAAAGGCAAAACAGAATGAAGATGCAATTTACATTTTACCCAGAGAGTGATTTAGAGCTCCATGAGTAGGCTGCAGTGCATGTGAGGAATTGCAGGAAATATTAGAGAGATCAGGTTTGCAATACAAAAATTAACACGTGACAACACTTTTGCTACATTTAAGGATCTTTAAAGGTACCCTGGTACAACAGAATACGGACCATCTGAAAATGAAGGAAAAATGATGTTTTAGCCAAAATCAGAGATTTTTCTTTATCAAGTCCAGGTGTGTATATAGAAAACAGAAAAACAGAACTGTAACATATGGATGCACAAGTTGTACACTGCACAACTCCCTGGGGAGCCATTCATGTAGACTGCAATGCAAATGGTATCTTGATTAAATCTCAGTAATTTAGGCCCTTTGATTCAGGAATGTGTATTTGCAAGGAATTTAGAACAAAACTGACCTTTTTTAGGGCCTAAGATAAAAAAAAATTGTTGCTGAGTCAAGGTAAATTGACAGATACGTATTGAATCCACCATGATGCGTATTATTGGCAACAAAAGAAAAAAATAAAATTTCTACATTAGCAGAAGCTACCTACCTATAGTTAAATTGCGAGGGAATTTTTAAGGTATATAAGAGAACGACTTTGAAATGCCGCAGAAAGCGCGTAACTACCAACTGACAATTAATGTATTGTCACATGTTGTCACTTTCCAGACATAAAAATGGATCTGGCCAGAGCTCCCTCTGCCTTGCTACACTGGAGTAACCGTTTCTTATACTTCAGAGGAACAAAATGACATTTCTTTTAAAAAATTATACTACTCAGCTTAGTCACCAATTCATACTCACCCTCTTTTCGCCTCACATTTGAATGAATGAGGTTTAAGTGCTTCTGAGCCTGGGGCAAGGGAGTGTTAGGGTAGGAGGGTGGGGTGAGAGTCAACTCACGTATTTACAGCTTCCTCCTAATTCTTTTTTTAAAGATTTTGTTTATTTATTTGACAGAGAGGGAAACAGCTAAAGAGGGAACACAAGCAGGGGGAATGAGAGAAGGAGGAGACTCCTTGCTGAGCAGGGAGCCTGATGACAAGGCAGGGCTCAATCCCAGGACCCCAGAATCATGACCTGAGCAGAATGTTTGCATTGCTGAAATTCACGCTTAATGACTGAGCCACCCAGGCGCCCCTAAATTTAACGGAACAGAAGAAGGTAAAAATTCAGCTAGCAAGCCAATGCAGGTTGTAAGTTTTTACTTATAGGTGTCATCTCTGCTGAGCTTGTCAGGATCTCTTCATATATATATGAAGATATATAGATATATAGATATCTGGTCTTATCACCTGGTATTTATGGGCAAATATTAAAGCATCTAAGTGATTAAACCTCAAGTGATCTACTTATGTTAATATATGCTGAAGAAGGACATTTGACTCTTCTCTTTAATTACCTCGGTTTCCTTGGACTGAACAAACTTGCCTTGACTATCGCTAATGCCAACTGTTCAATTATACATTAGGGTCAACTCAAGATATATTTTGTAAGGGCAAAGCAAGTCTGTTTACTGTGATTGGCAGATCCTAATCTTTCCTCACATACCCTCGTCTAGGTTTTCCAGTGAGCGCTTGCTGCACACACACGGCCAGGAAAGTCCAGTCCCCGGTCTGTGTAGACACGAAAAGGCGTTTAGATATCCGATCTGTCAGCCTGCGTTGAAAGTACGAACTCCTCTTTCATGGTGAGGGATTTGTCAATTATATCTCATTTTTTTTAAAAAAAGGTAAGAACTCCTCTACAGAAAAAGGAACCCCTCCACTGGCATATCCGTGGTATGGGAAATTGCTGGAATTCTGAGAGCACTAAGGTACAGACCAATGATTAACACGTCTCCATAAATCACTGCAGATTTAAGATTTAAATACATACTAAAAATGGCAGGGACTCTTGGTTCTACTATTTATAAATGCGGTCCTTCTTTCTCTTTTGCTTCTCCTCCACCCCCTCCCCTTTGGATCAAAGAGAGAATTCCAACCCACTCCAAAACAATGGTAAATGTTTGCATTGCTGAAATTCACGCTGGTGCCATGGTGGATTTAAGGCGGACTGGGCTCCATAAACAAAATAAAAAGATGGCATCCAAATGAAAATATGTAGAAGAGATACTGAGGGAAAAATGCTTCAGAGAAGCAGTCTGGTTAGTTGTAAAATGACTTTAAATTAGGCTTTAAAAAGGATTGCTAAATCTTGACACATATATGAGCAGCTTATTATCATGCAATTGTGCAGTAGTTGTTTGATCTTGTTACTGATTCGTCACATATGAATAAATGATTAATTACCAGAAAGGCTAAAACAGAGTAGAGAGAGAGTACTGAAGCTCACCCTGAAAGAGGGTTTAAACACGTTTATTGCCCTTTAAGTGCATTTCATTAAGGCCAATTAAGGACTTTCATGTCTTATTAGAAAAATGAAGTAGATTTATGAGGTTTTCGTAGGTTGTAAATGCTGGGGCTAGCAGATACAAAACCGAGCTGAAATGGTAGTTAAGAGCTAAGAAAATATATACAAATGCTCCCAGAAAGCAAATATTTAATGGCAGTAAAAAACCGGTTCAACACAAAGGCAATCCTTAAATAAAAGAAAGGGCATAATTTTTATTTCTTATCATCGACTCACTATATACTTCAGCATTTGCACACGGGGAAGGTTTCTCTCTGCAGTTTGGGAACCTCATTCCAGGTGGGAGAAAAAGGTCAGCTAACCCTAACATGGCACAACAGCGCCTGGTTCTTTGTCAGAACAAAAGTATACATCAGTAAAAATGCTCTTTAAATCCCAGGGTGAGAAACACATTCATGAAAGAGAGAAAGCTCAGAAGTAAATCCAACACCGACATGGCTGTTCATAAACAAACAGCAAGTGAAATTCACTTAGAGCCACGCGCCTAACTTCCCACTTTTCCGGTTCCATCAGATGGCCTCAGAACATTAGCACTACCAGTGGATTATACACACTGGATTTCCTTGATTCGTTTTCAAGGAAAATTACCATGACAGGTTAGCAAGCATTTTCTGATGCTCTTTGGGAATGATTATCATCCCTCACCATTCTAGCCAAGACTTGATCTATTTACACAACATACATGCAACTTCTTTACTCTTACCACACGCACACACACACAACACTTAGTATTTTCTCAGGAGACTGGTGCAGCTTTGTCAAATGCAGGGACAGGCATTTATAAATGTTTGATAAAATGCACATTTTTACCTTGCACGTCATTATGGGAAGACTCAACTGTTTATCACGTACCGTCTTGGATAAATAACTTAAAACCATATGAAACTTCTTCAAGAAAATATCAACTGAAGATGTACAGTCACAACTTTTTAAGCTCAAATCTCTCCTCCTTAAAAAAAAAAAAAGAATATTGGCAAGTCAGTAGATTACGTCTTCTTGATTTTTTAAAAAATTCAAGAGAAGTGCCATACAGCACATGAAAGATGTCCAAAACTCACCAACAGTTTTGCAGCACACACATATTACTTTAAAATAAATGCCTCGGTTTTGCGTGCTGAAAACCCAGTTGCCACCACAGAAAAGACTGAATATGGAACTTTAGCACTTCAAGTGCACTGGCAAATTTTTTTGCTGAGAACCTTTAAAATGGTATTACCAGAAGATCTAACAGAAGGAAATCAGATTAACTGTGCTGTTTTAGAAGAAAAGATGAAGAGGTGGTCGATGATATTTACAAAGGTGGAACTTGGGAAACCGAAGGTACAGTCCCATAGGCTCATTCCTGCCAGCAAATAACAACAAACACATAGACAGCAAGCAAAATATTAATTTCCATGTCCTTAGCATAACTCTGTTTTGTTCTATGAATTTGATTTTCCAAACAAATAATGGCCTGGACAGAGACCTAAAGCAACTAGCCATGTACCAATTCAGCCTCTGCAAAGAATTTTATTGAACCAAAATGTGATGAGCATCTGTCCTTGGTGATTTATTCCAAACAGCGGAGATGTTATAAAATGAACACATTGCATCTCCTGTTATAAAAGAGAAACAAAATGATCTTTTAGTTAATATCCGAGCAGACTTCAAGACACTTTATGGAACACAAGGATTTCGTGGGATCATTTGGTTCCATTGCACCTTTCTCCAGAACACTAAAATGGGATTAACAAGAATTTCTAAAATGCAGAGCTAAATGTATATACCTGGTTGGGTTTTTTGGGTTTTGTTTTCATTTTTTCCAGATCAACACAAGCCACTTGATTAATATTCTTATTTTTATACCCCAAAATATAGGCCCAGACTAGGGTGCTAATTACCAGAGGGCACCTATTGCATGGAGCACTGGGTCTGGGGAATGGGCAATGAATTTTGGAACACTGAAAAAATTTAAAAAAAATTTTTAAAAATTTAAAAAAAGATCTCCTACAATTAAAAACAACAACAACAACAACAACAACAACCAAGAGTGCTTTTTCAAAAAATTCAATACCAATTTGGGCCTTGGGGGTCACTGAGTTACAAATAGGAGTGTATCCTTTTCAAGTTCAAGGTTGGATACATTTTGTCAGGCACAATAGACAATTTCTGGGAGAATTGCTGCTAAAAAGAAAAAAGAAAAAAAGGTTGGGTTTAAAAGCTTCCAAAGATTTCTAACGTGAGTTTTATTCCACCAAAGAATTTTCAGATGGCTTCGATATAGATGAATTCTGAATAGGTTAACGACCACAGAATAAGCTCAGAGGCATTCAAATTACAACTTGCCCCCCCAAATATTTCCACAATAATGCAGTTCGAGATTGTCAAATAAAAGCAATACAAGTTTTGTCTGATCTATTCAATTTATTTTAAAGCAGTTTATCAAATAGAGGGAATTAAACTTTCACATGATGAAAACATAATTTTTGTTTATATCCAACTCAGAAAAAAGAAGTCTCAAATTATCAGAGTTTAGAACAAAATGAGATATTAATACTAGGGAAAGAATGGTTTCTATTGAATCATAGAGCTAAATCTGCCAACCCAAAGAGCAGGGATGAGATACGGGAGGATTTAGCATATTCAGGCAGAGCTGCACAATTTCAAACCCAACGTGGCCTGACTTCTCTCTGAATTTTCTAAGTTGGTTGTCCATAAATCTTCATCATTAATGAACAAGCTGCCAATCCTTCCCCTTTCCTTTAGGCTGTTCAAATTCTACTGAAATTCTATAGATAGAATTATACTGGTTATGCTTGGTCAGGCAAAGCTTTGTGGTGCCATCTTGGAGTAGACAGATTCGAAATAGTGGGGTGAATTTAAGGAAACAGGCACAAATCTGATCTGTCTTTGTAAAATTCAGACTGGCTTTGGAAAAACCTCTAGCCCCATTTTAAGGCAACCAGCAGTATTTCAGGGAAAAGAGCTGCAGGCTGAAATCAAAGGTCACAGATTACTAGCTACATTTCAACCCTGTATATGTTTTGGTAGGGCATTCAGTATTTTTAAAACTGGTAAGCTAGATCCGATGAGGTTTCTGGGCTCTTTAGAAAAATTGGAATATCTAAAGCATTGGGCCATAGTTCCCTATAATGGTCAGCTGGAACAGAGAGTGTGCTCTTTTTCTAGCAACCAACCCACCCCTCCAGTCCCTATGACCTCATTACTTGCCTGCTCATCACCTGTGTCTTATCCTTGAGTTTGGAGCCCAGACTCATACCTCTGAGCCATATTTCCATACTTCTTGAAATCCTCATAGA
Source organism: Spilogale gracilis (assembly GCA_004023965.1). Lineage (NCBI taxonomy): Eukaryota > Metazoa > Chordata > Mammalia > Carnivora > Mephitidae > Spilogale > Spilogale gracilis. Next base: position 85,810 of record PITA01000415.1, on the reverse strand, counting down.
TCTTAGTTTAATTAACTGTTAAGCAGAAAGAAATAAGAAATGAGAGATCTCTTATTTAGGGACCATGACTGACTTAAAAGAGCACAATTATGATGGCCACTGGGTGATGAACAGAATAGTTGAATCACTATACTGTACACCTGAAACTAATATAACATTACATGTTAACTATGCTGGAATTAAAATTAAAAACTTAATCTGAAAGAGTTGACTACAAAAATAAAATTCTGGGTGGTACCTCATCATATTTTCAATCCTTTATACCAGACATTAACAAACTGTGGCCCAAGGATGGATCAAATCCTGATGCCAAATAAAGTTTTATTGGAATACAGCCATATTCATTTGTTTACATATTGTCTATGTCTATTTATCACTACAATTCTGAGAGACCCTATGACCTGCAAAGCCTAAATATTTACTATTTGGCCTTTTACAGTAAAAGTATACCAACATGCATCTCATTATACTGTAGATTTAGAGATGGGTTCCCATTTCTAGAGCCTACGAATAATACTAAGCTTCACTTAATAACTACTGCTCCTTCCCAGTGTTCTTTGCATCTGCTAAGATCACTACCTCAGTCAATAATTGTTTGCTTTCTAGGTGGGCGTGGCCATTGTTCCAAATTTGGAAAGTGTTATTTTAATAGAATTATTTCCTCCATACCTCTATACCTAAGGCTTCGAATTTCCTTTGTTGGCCCCCTTCAGGAGATGTCTTATTTGATAGTAATGTATGAACTGGCTTAACTTCCTAAAATAATACATTCCAGGGGATGAAACTGAAATCTCTCAAGTCCACTGCTTCATTTAGCAAACATTTAGTTATCACATGCTCTGTCAGGCACCATGTTGTATGTAGCTCTTTGGAGCTCAAGAACACACAGATTGTTCTACCTCTTTAAAAGCAGTAAAGTCAATAAATATAAGCATCAACCAATGAGATAAAAATGACATAGGTCTGGATATTGATGGGTGGTTTTCTTCCTGTTGTGACCTACAGAAAATCTTCACACTAACCAACATCTACTTGGGTCATGACATATATTGTACCATGAATTTGCCATCTGACATTTACAATAATATCATGAGATAGGTACTGCTATCTTCCCACATTATATAGGGGCAAACTGAGGTTTCAAGAGGCTCAGGGATTTATTCAAGGTCTTAAAGCTAATAAAGATGGAACTGAGACTAGAACTCAGGTCTGTCTCACATCAAAAATTTAGCCTCCACTGAGATTTCATGAAGCTGGAAAGATTACCTTTGGGACAAGCTTCCTTTCCAGCTGCAGAAATCCAGCAATAAATAATCATTAAGCTTGGCAGGATTACAGATTTCGGGTTTTCAGTCCAAGGTTGCTCAAATTCCCGAAAGGTTATTTAGCTACTGTGTTGCGTAAAGCAAAGCATCGTCTATTTAGCTATAATTTATCCTTCCCTTGAATGGGATCTGTAATTCCAGTGAACAGTAGTCAGAAAGAGGGCAAAAACTAAAACTTAAAGATTCTAGTCTGTGTAAATTTAGCTTTCCTTCCAGTTGGTGAACTTCTTAAGTTGACTTTCATTTCTTAGGTAAACCTGGGGCTTCCTCTTTTCAGGGCACTATTCATGAGCTCTGTCCAGGAACCGTCAGAATTATTGGATGATCCTCTTACCCCCACCCCCTCACCAGCAAAATATGATCCAATATTCCTAACTCAGTGGGACCCTATTTGTTGATAAATATCATAAATACACCACCTCCTATAACTTGAAGAACTCATCTCCCTTTAGTCAAGTAAAAAGTCCCTGGATAGGGAAGTGAACTCATCTTTGTCAGTCAGGGACAGTGACATATGGGGACAGAAAGTCAAAGGAACTGGAAAAGAAAGAAATAGTTTCTGGATTTTCTCAGGTTCCTGAGTTTGGGCATTTGTTTTTGTTTTAACTTCATTCAGAAGTTAGTGAAGGTTTGTGTCTAAAATATGAGCGTTCATATTTCATTTTCCATCTTTCTACCAGAGAAGAGTGTTCCCATTCCATGAGATTTCTTGTTAACAATAGCCAGTAATTTGAGAGAAAACCCCCTTTCTAGCAACGAAGGCACATCATCTGAACAGGCACCTGGGGAAGAATGTGTCATAAAGGCACATTCCTCATAATCAAGGATAATTCAAAAGGGAAACAGTGACCGAACATCCATGGGAGCCAACAGAAGCCTAATCCTGAGCCCAGCTCTGCAGACGGGGACACAGGCTGCTGCAAAGCCAGGGCAGATGCCAGGGAAGGGACCAGCCACAAACTGAACAGAAGTCCAGTCCAGAGCTTGGCATCTGGGTTCTTCAGCTGCCAGCCCTGCCTCGTGAGTAGCCACAATGTTTGGCGCCTGTGCAGAAAACAACAGAGGACGAGGCTAAAGAGGTCCATACTCTGTCCTGCCAGCAACAGGATGAGGTGGTGCCAAGAGAAAGCTGCAGTGCCATGCGGGTGCCAATGTGCCTTGGAACGGTTTTTGTATTTTCTAAAGGGACAACAGAATTCCTGCAAAAAGAAAAGACCAGATCCAACACTAAGAACCATTTCTCCCATTTTCCTTTAAAAAAAAAAAAAAAAAAAGCTATTCCTGTCCACAGTCGATTTTTTCACAAGGCTAATGTGGCCAGGTCCCTTTCTGTTTCTCTCCTATGGACCACAGCACATCAAAACCAAGCCAGCAGTGTGTTTCACACTCGTTACTAAACTTCTTGTTTGATTTCCCCATTATGATTTGCCTTTATCCAGTTTTCAGATGAAATTATCGATAGAATGGGATGCTTGGGTGCAGAACATAGTGGGATAGCCTGAGACACCATTTTGGTTTCAAGTTGAGTGAGCTATTCTGACCCTGGGGATTTGGAGGAAGCTTTCAAAGATCTAATGATCTTTTTGTAAAGGAGTTTTTCCACGACTGTTCAACTGGGAAAACTGTGAGGAAACAGGAGCAGTAAGATGCCAGAAGAAATTAAATATACCACCTAGATTCCATGGCCTCTTGAAATATTGGAAATCAGGAAAAGGTGTTGGGGGAGAGGAATCATTTTGTGCATTCATGTTAGATGTCCATTCCCATTAGAAGAAGAAAATAAAGAAGCCAGTGGAAGACACAGAGACACTTCATTGTCTTTTCCAAATGAGTGCTCAGACTTGTCAACCAGAAAAATTCAAGCACAGAATATTTTCAGTAACAAAATGCAAAATCTCTTGTCATCATTTGGAAGATACAGATTTTGTCCCATCATTCTAGACCTCATAGAAGATGAGTGAATTTGAGAGTGTTGTACATAAGGCTTTTCATATAAAAATCAAGGAGATTTTTTTTACTAATGGAGATGTTACTGGGCTCTCATTTTCCTTTTTAAAATCTAGTTTAATAGATACTAAGGTCAAAAATTAAATCTTCTTAACTATTCCAACATGGCCTCTTGTATAGTCATGTTTCTTTGGTAGAATAGCTGAATGACTGATAAATAAGACATAGGGACAGGCCCTCAACATCCTAAAACACAATTCTTGTAGAATTCTAGAAAAAAACAGAGCTCCTCAAGGTAACTCTGAATATCTATTCTCTGCCATGGACCAAATGCTGTACTCTACTCATTTCTTTGATTTTACTATTCCCTTCCCATAGGTGGTTCTTGTGAGGAAAGCAAAGGTTATCTCTCTTTCTCAGGCTGACTGTTCCTACCCACCATTTTTCAAGGTTCAGTTTGAGTAAGTTATGAAACTCCTTCAGAGCCCTTTTTCTCTGTTTCTTTCATCACTCATGGCCTCTGCCACAGAGCTCAGCATATGATTATATTGCCTTATCATTTAGTAGTTCCTATGTATTATTTATACAATGACAGTCTAGAAGGAAGGGGTCATGATTTCTAGTTTCCTTTTATCTTCCAAAACATCTGGCCCAAGGTGGGGCCCTTGAAAACAACTTGAAATTTTAGAAAGCTTACTTGCTTTCCAATTGAAATTTATCTCTGTACGAATTTTATCTCTATAGAGATCATGAAAAATAAAGCTTTGAACAAGACAAGCATTACAACTCCATCAAAAATGAATACTTTCATGGAAATTAGTGGCATTCACAGGGTGCTGACTATGTATACAGAAGGCTAGGCTTCAAATTAGAATGAGAGCTTACATTTAGGGGCTAGGGTAACAGTAGCAACTACTTGTGACTTGACCCCGTACACTTATTATGAAAAAAAGACCCATCCACCTTGGTGATAATCAGCACAGTCTCAAGAATCCTGCCAAATATTCTTCCATAGTCCACATATTAAGATTTCTCTTTATTTAATGGCATCTGAGATTTTTCTCATGAGGCATTCCCAGAGCCAATGTTCACCTGAAAATATAAATTTTCAGGGGAAAAAAGAGAAATCAAGAAAGTCAATAGTAAATGCTAATTTAATGCCTGCATTGTCTGAGGACTGTCCCTTTTAAATGTGTAAGGATTTTTTTTTAATTTTAATAATAGTGTCATATTAAAAGCCAACACCAGTCTGCACAATTAATGGTTACCTACTAGAACAAAGAGAACAAAAGAGAAGCCAATGGAAATTGTTTTAAGCAATTTCAGCAATACCAGCAGAAAGATTTAGTCCAAGAAGACATGAGTATCGATGTCATTTTATGTCAGATGTCAACGTGTCAAAAATAATTGTGTTTTTTTGCAAGAATAAAATAAAACCCCTTCTTTTGTTTTCTTTCTTCATAAATGCACATACCATATAAAGCAAGCACTTCCAAAATGTGTCTTTCTGCTCAGAAAAATACTTACACCTCCAGTGTAGGTTGTGTACCTGCAGGTACAAAAGATATTAAGGACCATTCAGCTTTTAACCATCCATGAGAAAATGCAGCCAGTTGCTAGGCTGTGAAGAGACTCCTAACTGGGCATTTCTCTTTCTTCTCTCCTTACTCCAGCTGCCTCCTAATCCTGACCCACCACTTAGTAGTAGAGGCATCTGTTTTACCACAATTAAAGAAAAGGTTCGCTTCAAAAGGTATAGTCTACTAACCCTCTGAAGCGCGCCATTCATAATTTTATGTGTCTTTTTGTTCCTGACAAGACATTTGTTTGGGGTTGAGTAGGCACAGCCAAAATGGCAACTGAAAGAACCAGTTCAGGGAAACCCATCAAACTCAGCCAAAACAAGACTCTTGTATCCTATTCACAGGACCCCCTCCTTCCTCCTTGATCATCCCAGTCTTTTGCAAGGGCCTTTTTAGTGAGTGAAAATGAAAAGCTCGTATGTATACTTTTACCAAGAATCAAAGTGGGGCTTTAATAAAGAAAAAGTTTGCTTGCTTCTCAAATTAGCCCAGTGTGGATTTTAGCTTGCTCTGTATCACGGGTAATAAAGCTTTAGGCAAGACGAGGATATTCACACCTCTGCCAAAAATTAATATATTTTTTTAATGGTAAATTAACATCAAAAGTTTTATACATATTAGTGATGGTCTGACCTCCAACTGTTCGCAGTCATGTCCAATCCACACACACAGAAGGAGAAAATCTGTCTGCTATGAATGTTCAATTTGTTCAATCCCCTGCCATGTCTTTTCAGCTGCTAATGGTGCTCTGTGAACAGATGATGACTTTAGTGGGAAAGGAAAACCAACAGGGATAAACTACTTTAAATTTTTTGTAATTTAGGTATACCTAAACCATTATGTTTACTAGAATACATATATGTAAGTATAATTTTAAAGCCACAGTCCCCTCCCAGAAGTTGATCATTTTTTAAATAAATTCTCCTGTTGCTTTGAAAGCACTGTCTCTGCCATGTTAGAGGCTGAATCTTCCAACTCAAATGAACAAATATTTACTGAATGCCTACACTATGCCAGGTTTCTAAGGTTGTTTTGTTTTGTTGTTTTTCGGTTTTGTTTTTTTTGGCAGGGGTGGTGGGGAGCAAAGTAGGTTAGTAGCAGGAAGTTGCAAAAGTGACATGGTCAGTTTGAAATATGGTACCCAACCCAGTTCCATATATAGAAACTATCTGACAATTAGAAACTATCCTGAAATCCATCAAAGTGTGAGCTCAGGCCAAGTAACCAATGAGAAGATGGCCATTCCATCAACTTTCTTTATGCTCTTTCTCTAGGAAATCCTTTTCACTGCAACAGAAACAACAAAGATACCTCAGATGAGGAAGATGGAGGCCTGAAGTCAGAGCCAATCCCGTAGCAATGAGAACCCTAACAATGACGAGAGAGAGAGAGAGGAAGAGAATGAGACAAATAAGTCTCTCTCTTTCTCCAGGGACACTTAAAACAAGACAAAGCCATGCTTAAAGAGCCACATTTAAGTAAACTAAAATCTCAACTTACACAGTATTTGGTGTTGGAAATTGTTGGGGGCTTCTCCTCTGAACAGATGTTTGGTTATTATAAAATGTATACATCAGGGAACTATTTCAATAATCACCATTTTAAATTCACATTTATGGAAATTTCAAAAGTTATACATTTACAGAAGTTATTTTTTTTGAGATTTTATTCATTTTTGTGTGTGAGAGAGAAAATGGAGTACAAGAAGGGGGGAAGGGCAGAGGGAGAAGCAGGCTTCGCACTGAGCAGGGAGCCTGATGCAGGACCTGATCCCAGGACCCGGGGATCATAACCTGAACTGAAGGCAGATGCTTCACTGACTGAGCCACCCAGTGCCCCTAAAGGAGTAATTTTAAAAGTCATGTAACATCACATTTGTCTCTAGAACCCCATCCTCCTGGTTCCTCTCGTACTTTAACGGGTAGTGGTTTATTCTCTGTCTCCCTTGCTGCTGCCTCCCTGCTCCCCTGACTGCTTAATGCCAAAGTCATCCAGTTCTTGGGCCTTGGTCATCTTCTCTTCTCTACTCACTCTCTCCCCTTAGCTTTTAAAACAGCATCTCCATGCTAATTTCTTCCCAATTTGTAATCTCCCAGACTCCCGTTTTGAGCTCCAACTGCCTACTTGATATTATCACTTGTGGTCTAAATTCAACACATACAAAACTCCTGTTCTTTTTGCCTAAAACCTTCTTAATTCATGGTCTTCTTATCAGGTCGTGACAGCTCCATCCTTCCATTGTTGGTATCATCCTGCGCTGTTAGCAAATCCTTTTGACTGAACCGTCAAAGCATTTTTAGAATCCAACTATTTCTCACCACTTCCCCACCACCACCTAGTCCAAGTCACTATCATCTCTTGCCTAGGTGACTGTAATTGTTCTCTTCCTAGGTGTCCCCTGCTCCTGGTCCTGCCCTCATGTTGGTTCTCAATACCACAGAGGAATCCTCCTAGAATGTCAGTCAGATAGTGTCCCTCCTCAGCTCAGAATCCTCCAGTTGTCCCTATCTCACTCAGAGGAAAAACCCAAACTCTTATAATAGTCTATAAGACCCTTTAATCCAGCCTCCAGTTACCTCTCTCTAAATTCATCTGCTCTTCCCACCCTCTCACTCCATTCCCACCACTCTGACTCCCTTGGATTCTAACACTTACTATTCCTTCTGCCTGAAATGCTCTTCTTCCCTACATAGCCACCAAACTAGGTCTCTCATTTCTTTTTTTCCTTCTTTCTCTCTTTATTTCCTTCCTTCCCTTCCTCTTATTACTCTTTCTTTCTTTCTTTCTTTCTTTCTTTCTTTCTTTCTTTCTTTCTTTCTTCTCTCCTATCACTTTCTCAATAAGGCCTAACCTATTCTACTTAAAATTTCAAACTGCCCTTCCCCACTATTTTGCTTTCCTTTCCACTCTTCCATTGTGCATATTACCTCCAAACATGCTATGGAGTTTACTTATGTGATGTGTTCATTGTTTGATGTCTATCTACCCCCTCAGAATATATAATGTATATATATAATATATAATGTATAAAGGCAGAGATCTTTATTTGTTCATTTGACTTATGTGTCCTAAGCACCTACAACAGTGTCTGACTCATATAAGGTATTCAACGAGGTATTTTTTTAAAGTGTATTTTGTTTGATAAATGTATACTGAATACCTAAATTCTCCCAGGCATTGGGCAAATGTTAATGACTCATATCCCTGTCCTCGTGGAGCTTATATCCTAGTGAGGAGAGAGTAAACTAATAAACAAGTTAATTTCAGATGGAAATTGATGCTATGAAAACAACCAGGGAGGTGTGAGAGTTATGGAGAAGAAATTTTAGATGGAATGATCAAAGAAGTTTTTTCTGAAGAAATGATACTTAGGTGAAAATCTGAATAATAAGAGGGAGCCAGACTACAAAGATCTTGGGAGAGAACATTTTAGGCAGAGAGGACAGATCAATAAAAGATCTAAGATAAGGATAACATTAACCTATCAAGGAAAGAAAGAAAGGCAATATGATTGATGAAAATCTGCAAGGGTGGATAGGTAGAGGATGACTCTGAGTAGTAGGAAAGGGCCAGATTACATAGGCTTTGTATGCCATGTATGCCAGAATTTGAATTTTAGTCTTTGTGCAACGTTAGCTGATCAATATTATAAAAGTTATTCTGGTTACTTTATGGAGAATAGACTGAGGAAGAAAACTAGCTAAGAGTGTATTGCAAGATGGGAGTTTTATACTTCTGGCAATATGGTGCATTAGATAGTCTGGGATAGAAAATGGTCCATCACAAAATAACTTCTGCTGGATATATTATAATAAATATGGTTTTAAATATGTTATTGACCTCACAAAAAAATAAGGAAAACCTACGAAAGAAAAAATTAACAGTGAATTGAAATCAGAGTGCTAAAGAAATTTAGAAGTCAGGATAGTCCTGAGGGTAAAAGTCAACACATGAACTTAGAGATTTGGGAACTAACAGTCACTCACAAAATGACAGGCCACAGCTCAAGCCTATACATGTAGAGAGGCTGAAATCAGACCCTTACATGATAATGAGACCCTCAAAGAAGTCACACACTCAATGAAAGATGAATAAAAAAAAAAAAATCTATTTGCCGATTCCAAAGGGAATCGTCAGAAAAACCTGTCTGATCTTGACTCCAAATATAAGAATAATTACAGTAGAAATAATAGTGTCTTTAAAATTTGTAACAAACTGCCTTCAAATGTGCCTAAGAGTGAAATATATATTAGCTGCACAACTGAAATAGATATAATACATATATATGTATATAGATATATCTCAGAGCAGAAAGGGAAAACAATTCCAAAATTTACTATATCAAATAAAACAGTTTTGAAATACATAGAATTATAAGAAGTGAATAAATTCACATTCAAGTAAGAGAGTTAATATATTTACCTTGTTATTAAAAGCTCAAAATTAGTAAGGATATAGATTTGGAAAGCAAAATTAACAGGCTTGATTTAATGACATATAAAGAGCCCTGCTCTAAACAATTAGAAAGTAACATTGCCTGAAATACATATGGAGCATTTCAAAAATTAATACTATCCCAACACAAAGTTCCAATGAATTTCAAAAAATATCATTATACATTCCATACTCTCTCACTAAAATATATCAAGAGGAGGGGATACTATAATAAGCAGCAATACTGGACAAATATATTGGTCAAGAAAAAAAAAACACAAATAAACAGCATTATAACTGAAAGTAGAGTTACAGAAACTATGACACAGAAAATAAAAAAGCTAATCAGAATACCATGAACAGTAGTTTAATAATTTAATACTTTAGTGAAATAGACAAATTCCACTGAAAATATACAACTTAATAATATTGTCTCAAGAAGAGGTAGAAAATATCAATAATCCTATAAACCTTTTTAAACATTGTCTCTGTTTAAAAATCTTCCCCCCACAAACCACCAGGCTCAGATGGTTTTACAGGTGAATTCTGTTAAAATTTCAGGGAACAAAAATTAACTCACACAGAGAATACAAAAAGAGAGAACAGTTCCCAACTCATATTTTGTAATGCTAATATAATCATGATATTGAAATCATAAACGGTCCCAATAGAAAAGGAAAGTACAGGTCAATGTCATTCATGAATATGGATGCAAAACCCTGAACAAAATACTAAAAATTGAATCCAGGTAGTTTTTTTAAAATGTAGTGAATCTTGACCAAGTTGGGTGTATCCCACGAATACAAATCTGGTTTAATTATAGAAAGTTTTATAATTCATCACTCTTTAGAAAAAGAAGGGAAGGAAGGGGGAAATGTGATAATCTCAACGCAAAAAAATCACTCAAAAAATTTAACATCAATTCATGACAAAAAAATAATAGCAAAGTAGAAAATGAGGTAACTTTCTTAAGCAGAAAAAAGTGTTTCTAAAAAAGCCTGCAGTTCACAAAACATAAAATAAATTATTGGAATCACTGTCTTTAAAGTTATAAAAAAGAAACCCTCTATTTTTCTTTTTTCAACTGACTTCTTATCAATTCCTTTCTTATATCTTTTTAAATTTTCACCTTTACAGTCATACTCCATCTCTTCATCATGTTTACCCTTATTTTTGTGTGTATATATATATATAAGTTTTTCTTTCTTTAAAATTTTGGGAGGCAGTTTCTTCTAACAGAACAAAATACACCTAATATCAAATATATGGCTCTGTTCTATTCACCAGTCTAACATATATATGTGTGTGTGTGTGTGTGTGTGTGTGTGTGTGTGTGTGTGTGTGTGTGTGTTAGATAGATATTAGATACTTTAGATTAGATTAGGTAAATAGGTAGATACATTTTTTTTCGTTTTTCTTCTTTCTTTTCCCTCTGGCTTCATCTCTCTTCTGATGTAGTTAGTGTACATTTTTCAGGGGTCCTTGCTACCCTTTTACTATTTTGTTCTCTCATTCATCTATTCTTATCTAGATAAAATGACAAAGCAGAAAAATTTACTTAAAAAAAAAAAAAAGAACAAGAGGCAGTACCGATGGCTAGGGACCTAATCAATATGGATATTAGTAAGAAATCAGAATTAGAGTGCAGAAGGACCATTAACAAGGTGCTAGCTGGGCTCAAAAAAGGCATAGAAGATACTAAAGAATCCCTTTCTGGAGAAATAAAATCCCTTTCTGGAGAAATTTTTTAAAAAGCCTAAAACCTAACCAAGTTGAAATGAAAAAGGTGTTAATGAGGTGCAATCAAAGTGGAGGCTCTTACTGCTAGGATAAATGAGGCAGAAGAAAGAATTAGTGATATAGAAGCCCAAATGATGGAGATAAAGAAGCTGAGAAAAAGAGAGATAGACAACTGCTGGACCATGAAGGGAAAATTTGAGAGATAAGTGATACCATAAGATAAAACAATATTGGAATGATTTGGATCCCAGAAGAAGATGAAAAAGAGAGAGGGGAAGAAAGTATATTGGAGCAACATTATAGCAGAGAATTTCCCTAATTTGGTGAAATGAAAAAGCATCAAAATCCAGGAGGCACAGAGAACTCCCATCAAAATCAATAAAAATAGATCCACATTCCATTATTTAATAGTAAAACTTACAAGTCTCAGTGACAAAGAGAAAATCTTGAAAGTGGCTCAGGACAAGAGCTCTGTAACATACAATGGTAGAAATATTAAATTGGCAGCAAACCTATCCACAGAAACCTGGAAGTCCAGAAAGCACTGGTATGAAATATTCAGAGCACTAAACAAGAAAAATATGCAACCAAGAATACTATATCCAGCTAGGCTGTCATTGAAAATAGAAGGAGAGAGGAAAATCTCCCAGGACAAACAAAAACTAAACAATTTGTAAACACCAAACCAGCTCTACAGGAAATATTGAAAGCGGTCCTGTAAGCAAAAAAAGAGCCTACAAGTAACAGACCAGAAAGGAACAGAGACAATAATATAATAACCATCACCTTACAGGTAATACAATGGCACTAAATTCGTATCTTTCAATAATTACCCTGAGTGTAAATGGGCTAAATGCCCCAGTCGAAAGATACAGGGTATCAGAATGGATTAAAAAAAAAAATCCATCAATATGCTGTCTCCAAGAAATTCATTTTAGACCCAAAGACACCTCCATTTAGACCCAAAGACACCAATTGTGGAAAACAATTTACCATGTTAATAGACATCAAAAGAAAGCTGGGGTGGCAATACTTATATCAGATAAATTAGATTTTAAGCCAAAGGCTATAATAATAAGAGATAAGGAAGGACACTAGTTCATCTAAGCAAAAGATCAACAAGAAAATAAAGGCTTTAAATGACACACTGGACTAAATGGACATCACAGATATATTCAGAACATTCCATCCCAAAACAATAGAATACACATGCTTCTCTAGTGCACGTAGAACGTTCTCCAGAATAGATCACATTCTGGGTCACAAATCTGTTCTCAACTGGTATCCAAAGATTGGGATCATTCCCTGCATATTTTCAGACCACAATGCTTTGGAACTAGAACTCAACCAGAAGAGGAAAGTTGGAAAGAACTCAAATACACGGAGGCTAAAGAGCAGCCTACTAATGAATGAATGGGGCAACCAGGGAATTAAAGAAGAATTTTAAAAATTCATGGAAACAAATGAAAATGAAAACACAACTGTTCAAAATCTTTGGGACACAGCAAAGCTTTCCTGAGAGGAAAGTATATAGCAATACAAGCCTTTCTCAAGAAACATATACGGTCTAAAGTACACAACTTAACCCTACAGCTAAAGGAGCTGGAGAAAGAACAACAAAGAAAGCCTAAACCCAGCAGGAGAAGAGAAATAATAAAGATGAGAGTAGAAATCAATGAAATAGAAACCAAAAGAACAATAGAACAAACCTTCAATGAAACTAGGAGCTGGTTCTTTGAATGAATTAATAAGATTGATAAACCCCTGGCCAGACTTAGCAAAAAAGAAAAGAGAAAGCACCCAAATTAATAAAATCATGAATAAAAGAAGAGAGATCACAACCAAAACCAAAGAAATACAATTATAAGAACATATGTTAAGCAACTTTACTCCAGCATTTTGACAATCTGGAAGAAATGGATGCATTTCTAGAGACATATAAACTACAAAACTGAGCCAGGAAGAAACAGAAAACCTGAATAGACTATAATCAGTAAGTAGATTGAAGCAGTCATCAAAAATCTCCCAAAAAAGCAAGAGCCCAGGGCCAGACAGCTTCCCAGGGGAATTCTGCCAAACACTTAAAGAAGAATTAACACTTATTTTTCTGAAACTGTTCCAAAAAATAGAAATAGAAAGAAAACTTCCAAACTCATTTAGTGAGGCCAGCATGACCTTGATCCCCAAACCAAAGACCCCTATCAAAAAGGAGAATTACAGACCAATACCCTTGATGACCACAGATGCTAAAATTCTCACCAAAATACTAGCCAAGAGGATCTAACAGTACATTTAAAAAATTATTCACCATGACCAGGTGGGACTTATTCCTGGGCTGCAAGGTCAGTTCAACATCCACAAATCAATCAGTGTGATACAGTGCATAAATAAAAGAAAGAACAAGAACCATATGAATACTCTCAATAAATGCTGAAAAAGCATTTGACAAAATACAGCATCCTCTTAAGGGTACATACCTCAGCATCATAAAAGCAATCTAGAAAAAACCCACAGCAAATATCATTCTCAATGGGGAAAAACTGAGAGCTTTTCCCCTAAGGTCAGGAACACAGCAGGGCTGTCCACTATCACCACTGCTATTCAACATAATATACTAGAAGTCCTAGCATCAGGAATCAGACAACAAAAAGAAATAAAAGTCATCTGAATCAGCAAAGAAGTCAAACCTTCTCTTTGCAGAAGATATGATACTTTATGTGGAAAACCCAAAAGAATCCACTCCAAAACTGCTAGAACTCATACAGAAATTCAGTAAAGTGTCAGAATATAAAATCAATACACAGAAATCAGTTGCATTTCTATACACCAACATCAAGACAGAAGAAAGAGAAATTAAGGAGTTGATCCCATTACAATTGCACCCAAAACCATAAGATACCTAGGAATAAACCTAACCAAAGAGGCAAAGAATATGTACTCAGAAAAATATAAAGTACCCATGAAAGAAATTGAGGAAGACACAAAGAAATGGAAAAACATTCCATGTTCATGGATTGGAAGAACAAATATTGTGAAAATGTCTATGCTACCTAAAGCAATCTACATATTTAATGCAATCTCTATCAAAGTACCATAAATTTTTTCAAAGAAATGGAACTAATAATACTAAAATTTATATGGAGCCAGAAAAGTCCCCGAATAGCCAGAGGAATGTTGGAAAAGAAAACCAAAGTTGGTGACATCACAATTCCAGACTTCAAGCTCTATTACAAAGCTGTAATCATCAAGACTGTATGGTACTGGCACAAAAACACACACATAGATCAATGGAATAGAATAGAGAGCCCAGAAATGGACCCTCAACTCTATGGTCAACTAATCTTTGACAAAGCAGGAAAGAATGTCCATGAAAAAAAATATAGTCTCTTCAATAAATGGTGTTGGGAAAATTGGACAGCCACATGCAGAAGAGTGAAACTGGACCATTTCCTTACACCACACATTTAGACTCAAAATGGATGAAAGACCTCAGTATGAGACAGGAATCCATCAAAATCCTTGAGGAGAACACAGGCAGCAACCTCTTTGACCTCAGCCACAGCAACTTCTTCCTAGAAACAGCACCAAAGGCAAAGAAAGCAAGGGCAAAAATGAACTATTGGGACTTCCTCAAGATAAAAGCCTTTTGCACAGCAAAGGAAGCAGTCAACAAAACCAAAAGACAACCAACAGAAGGAGAGAAGATTTTGCAAATGACACATCAGACAAAGGGCTAGTGTCCAAAATCTATAAAGAACTTATCAAACTTAACACTGAAAGAATGAATAATCCAATCAAGAAATGGCCAGAAGACATGAACAAACATGTCTGCAAAGAAGACATCCAAATGGCTAACATACACATGAAAAAGTGCTCAACATCCCTCAGCATCAGGGAAATACATATCAAAACCACAGTGAGATACCACCCTATACCAGTTAGAATGGCTAAAATAAGTCAGGAAATGACAGATATTGCCAAGGATGCAGAGAAAGGGGAACCCTCCTACACTGTTGGTAGGAATGCAAGCTGGTGGAGCGACTCTGGAAAACAGTATGGAGGTTCCTCAAAAAGTTGAAAATAGAGCTACCCTATGACCTAGCAATCACACTGCTGGGTATTTACCCTAAAGATAGAAATGTAGTGATCCAAAGGGGCACTTATACATGAATATTTCCTGCAGCAATGTGCACAATAGCCAAACTATGGAAAGAACCTAAATGTCCATCAACAGATGAATGGACAAAGAAGATATGGTGTATATATACAATGGAATACTATGCAGCCATTGCCATTTGCAATGATGTGGATAGAACTAGAGGATATTATGCTAAGCAAAATAAGTCAATCAGAGAAAAACAATTATCATATCATCTCTTTGATGGGAGGAATTTGAGAGGGGGGGTAGGGGGTCATCTGGGGAAGGGAGGGAAAAAAGGAAACAAGATGGACTGAG
This sequence comes from Spilogale gracilis, assembly GCA_004023965.1. Lineage (NCBI taxonomy): Eukaryota > Metazoa > Chordata > Mammalia > Carnivora > Mephitidae > Spilogale > Spilogale gracilis. Next base: position 70,325 of record PITA01000415.1, on the reverse strand, counting down.
GAGGGAGACAAATCATAAGAGACTCTTAATCTCAGGAAACAAACTGTGGGGTGCTGGGGGTTGGGGAGCAAAGTTTAGGGTGGCTGGATTATGAACATTAGGGAGGATATGTGCTATTATGAGTGCTGTGAATTATGTAAGACTGATGATTCACAGACCTGTACCCCTGAAACAGATAATACATTATATGTTAATAAGAAAAAAAAGAAAGAAAACTCATCTATCAACAAATTATTTTAAAGTAAGCTTTAAATAAGACTTGTGGTTAATGTACAATTAATTACATTAATAAGATTAAGTAGAAAAATAAATAAAAATTAATAAAATAAAATTCATTACATCGGCCAGCCACTAACATACCATGTGAATTTTAAAGACTGCTTACATGCTGAAATATTTATAGATGAAATAATATCTAAGTTTTGCTTCAAAATAATATGGAATAAGAGAATGGATAGAGATTCAAAACAAGATAGGCCATGTAATGATAGTTGTTAAAGTTGATTGGGAAATAAACTGAATTCATTATATTATTCTCCATATATTTTTATGCTCAACAATTTCAATAATAAAAAAACATTTAAGGTACTATCTACTGATAGAAGTACTAGAAAAAAACATGGGTTAATTTCTTTAAAACCTGGAGGAGGAAAATATTTCTCATTTGCCCACATGAAACAGAAAACTATGGGAAATTAGCAGTCTTCTGCAGTGGTGGTGGGAATGCCAAAATGATATAATCTCATAAAGATAAATTTAGCATTATTTAGCAAAATTTCATATGCATATTTAATCTGGGAATTACCACTTCTAGTACTATATTCTAAAGATACACTGGTAAAATACAAATAATGTATGTACAAAGCTGTTTATTATGGTATTATTTTTAATATCAAAAGAGTGTAAATTACCCAAAGTCCATTATTGGAGACTGGTTTGATAAACTACAGTGTATCTATACAATGTGATATAATGAGTCTGCAAAAAGGAATAGCTGCCAAAAAAATCTCTAAATATTAATATAGACTCGTCTGTAAATATATATTGCTAAACAATAAAAGCAACATGCAAAATATTATTTATTGTATGTTCTTTTTAAACTTCCATTGCTATTGTCTCCTAATTAAAGCATACTATTGTACAAAACAGGGAAAGGTAAATAAGATCTTTATATAACAATTCATTTATATTTTTTGAAAAGAAACACTAAAATAAAAATTTTTAAACTTCTAAAAAAATGGTTACCTATGAGGGAGATCAGGAGCAGGATGGAGAGGACAAGGATAGAAGCCAGACTTCTGCAAATGTGTTTTGTTACATAGTTTTGACTTTTGAACCATATAAATTAAGAACAAAATTAAATCAAAAAGAAATAATCAAATTTTCAAAATTGAAACCAGAATTGAAAAAAAATAGATCTAATTAAATATCAAGTTGGTGGCATAACCACTCATAGAAAAATTTCACTTCAACTGATGGTAAAACACTATCTTAAGTTACCTCCCTGGCAGTATGTATTCTAAAAACAAAAGGTCACAAAGAAATCTACAGTTTCATTTAATAGTCTTATTGCTAGTAGGAATATTAGTATTGTTAATTTGAAACCATTGATATTAGATTAATACCATTGATACATATATGCTGTTATGAACCTAAATTTTCTGTGTAAGAGGAAAACTACATAATTAAAGTTAAGTTAAAACTCCATAAACTGGGTGCCTGGGTGGCTCAGTGGGTTATGCCTCTGCCTTCGGCTCAGGTCATGATCTTAGTGTCCTGGGATCAAGGCCCACATCAGGCTCTCTGCTCAGCAGGGAGCCTGCTTCTTCTTCTCTCTCTGCCTGCCTCTCTGCCTACTTGTGATCTCTCTCTTGTTCAAATAAATAAATAAAATCTTTAAAAAAAAAACTTTATAAACTGAAGTTTGAATTAGAGAATCCTCATGTTCTTTTACAAAATTACACATATTTCCTACTTCTGTCCACAGTCACGGAGACCAGAGCAACCCAAAAGTAATAGGCACCCTTAGTACCCAGAATTAAGGTTTCTACATACCACTTGAAGGAAACAGGGCTTTTGAAAGAATTTACTTCTGTTAGCGCTAAAACAGCAATTATACAAGATAGGCTCAGGACATCTCTTATGCTAGAAAGGAAGAAAGCTGTGTAAGACTAATGGAGTCATCTGCAAGGGACACAGGAGCCAACTTGAAAGGGCTCCCGCTGGACTAAGGTAGGACAATTTGAGCATTAAAAAGCATAATGACCTCAATAGTCGAAAAATATCAAATATACAAAAATCCGTAGTTTATAATGATACTGATAAAAACTCATAAGTCACCACTCAAAGTTGCTAAGACGTCTATGAATTACTCTGAATAGTGATTAATAGAGTGAAAGAATCAAGTGCTGTGCTGATGATTCTCCGATGGTCCCTCAGCTCCATTCTCTGCCCTCCCCTGCACTATCCAGGAATCTGACCCCCATAACTGCTTCACACAGATTCCCAATTGGGTTCAGCCACTGGGTCAGCACTGGCAGGGATGGAGATGGGAGCAGAGAATGGTTACTATCATTCCCCCCATCCCCGCCCCAGCTCAGGCCGCATTTACAGCAAAGGCTGTTCTTCCCTTTGGCCACAGCACCTTTCAGCAGGCCCATCTCTACATCCAGCTTTTACCCGGTAACAATCTGGGAAATTTCAGCATGAACTTGGTATTAGATGACATAAAGAAACTGTTAATTTTATGAAGTATGACAATAACGTGACTGCCATGTTTTTTTAAAAAACCCTTATTATCTGGACATGAATACTGAAGTATGTGTTGGGTGAGATAACGAAATGTCTGATCTTTTCTTTCAAATACTTTAGAAAAAGCAAAGAGAGAGAAAGAGAGGATAAATAAAACAATATCAGCATAATTGATAATATCACATAACAAAAACAAAGATATCACACACAAAGGCAAGACAAATATATAGTTCTCTAAAATAAATTTGACAATAGATTTAAAAAAACTTGATGCAGAAAATTACCAAATTTGTGAAGACATAAAAAGACTTAAATAAATGGAATGTATAAGAAATAAAAGGATTGGCAGTATCCATATAATAAAGAGATCAACTCTGCCCAAATGTATCTAAAAAGTTAATATTGTTCTAATCAAAATCCAATCAGAGGTTTTCAAGGAACTTGATCTGCCATTTAGGATTTGTGTATGGAAGAAAAAGGAATCAAGAGTAGTCCCTCACAAGAAACAACAAGATGAGGGAAATTGCCCTATTAGAAAGCATATGTTAAATCCATAGTGATTAACATAGTTTCAGCATAGAAATAGTTATGCAACCAAGTGAATACTTAGAGAACCCAAATCAGACCCAAATATATGTATGGAAACCTAATTTATGAGAGAAGTGGTATTGCATATCCAAGAGGAAATGATAGATTGTAGGTACCCATAAAGGAAAGCAAAATAAATGGGAGCATTACTTTTGCTTTGGACAAAATAGCAATTCAAAGATGAACAAAAACTTAAAAGTAAAGCACAAAACATTAACGCTTTTAGAAAAAAAAATAAATAAATGCTATCTAAGTGACCTTAGAGTTAACTAGGATTTCTTTTTAAAAATATGAAAATTATAAATCTTAAAGTAAAAGATTAACAAATTTGACTCCATTAAAGTGAAGAACTTCTGTTCATCAAATGATACCATAAGGAGAATAAAAATAAAGTCCACAAATTGGAAGGAGATGTTTGGATCATGAAAAACAGAAAAGGATCGGTAAAGAATAAATCTTTAGGAATCTTTACTAATCACTAAAAAGGAAAAACCAAAAAGTAAACTAAAATACCATATTAGTCAGAGTAGGTTAAACTATGCTATAGCAACAAATAAACCTAAAGATCTCGGTAACTCTAAAAGTTTATTTCCTGTTCACAGATTTTCTTTCTTTTTTTTTTTTAATTTTTACTTGTTTATTTGACAGAGAGAGATGCAACGAGATAGGGAACACAAGCAGGAGGAGTGAGAGAGGGAGAAGTAGGCTTCTCCCCTCCCTACCCCCAAGCAGGGAGCCCAATGCAGGGCTTGATTTCGGGGACTTGGGGATCATGACCTGAGCCGAAGGCAGAAGCTTAAGGACTGAGCCACCCAGGGATGCCCTGTTCACAGATTTTCTATTGCAGGTCAAGCAACTCTTGTGGGCAGCTCTTCTTTATGAAGTGATTCAGTGATCCAAGCATTTCTGATCTCATGGTTCCAACATCCCCACATAAGCCTCCATGGTCTTTGTGTCAGGGAAAGACAGAACTCAGGAGTCATGCACTAACCCTTGAATGCTCTAGTTCCTCTCATGTCCCATTGGTCAGAACAATTCAAATGATCCCACCTAACAGGAAGGAAGATGAGAAATGGGCGGTGGGGGTGGGGGGGAGTACAAGGAAATAGCCGAAATTCCTTTGGGATGGACATAAACAGACATTTTATAGAAGGGGGAATACAAATGATCAAAGAAACACATGAGGAAGTGTTCCAATGTCATAAGGGAAGCACAGATTAAAAGCCCTGACAGATACCATTTTACCCACACCACACTGTCAAGAGTTTTAAAGTCTGACTATACCAAGCTTTTTTGACAGGAGTGTGGAACAACACACCATCATTTGCTGGGAGAAATGTAAATCAAAACAACCCATTTTGGTCAACAATTTGGTCTTATCTTGAAAAGTTAAACATGCACAGAAACTATGACCCAGAAATCCCATTTCTAAGTGGTCTTTAAAACTGTTTTCTCTCCTAACCTCAATATTTTTAATTGGGTCCTTCTTGCACAGCTTTAAGTTGTCAAAAAAAAATTTTATCATCAATTTGAGCAGTCACAGAAGGTATAGCTTCTGGCATGTTATAAATATTGAAATTTTTGCAACACTCGTAGATATATCCAAAGGTATCTGAAAACGGTAATAGTTTGATAAACTACTGTAATTTCCATCACCCATTTAAAAATACAAAAATGTTGGGGCACCTGGGTGGCTCAGTCATTGGGCGTCTGCCTTCGGCTCAGGTCGTGATCTTGAGTCCTGGGATTGAGCCCTATTTCAGGCTCCCTGCTTGGCGGGAAGCCTGCTTCTCCCTCTCTCACTCCCCCTGCTTGTGTTCCTTCTCTAGCTATGTTTCTCTCTGTCAAATAAATAAATAAAATCCTTTAAAAAAATACGAAAAAGTACAAATTCTTCAAAGTCAAAGATTTTACATAGTTCCTAATTTAATTCTGTTTATTTTATTAATCACTCTATCATACTTCTCTGCAACAAAAATATATTTATGTATTAGTATTTTTTAAAAGATTTTATTTATTTATTTGACAGAGAAACACAGCTAGAGAAGGAACACAAGCAGGGGAAGTGAGAGAGAGAGAAGCAGGCTTCCCACCGAGCAGGGAGCCCGATGTGGGGCTCGATCCCAGGACTCTGGGATCATGACCTGAGCCGAAGGCAGACACTTAATGACTGAGCCACGCAGGTGCCTCCAAAAAGATATCTTTTAATAAACTGAAATGTATCTTTTTATTATCTTCATGTTCTGCCCCAAGAGACTGGATGAGAGTGTTCATGGCATGACGGATTGTGGCATGAAAGAAACAGAAAGAAATGAAGGTGCTATCAACAGGTAAGCATACAAACAAATTGAGGTTATTCACACAATAGAATACCATGCAACACTGAAAAACTGGCAGATTATTGCCAAATGTTATTAACAGGGATGAATTTCAGATACGTAATTTTAGTGGAAAAAACCCAAACCACGTAAAAATGCATAAGACAATATGATCTCACTTGTAAAAATACAAAGCTTAACAATATATCACTGATAAACATCTTTGTGCTAGAACCAGAAACAAAAGGCAAAAGAATGACAAACCAAAATCAGAACATTGATTCCATTCCTCTCACTGAAAGGCTGAAGCATGGATTTAGCACAGGTGAAAGGGGACTTCAGTGATATTTACAATGTTCTACTGCTAACATTGGATGTTTGTTTTACTTGTCTTATGTTATTTTTATGCATGAAATATTTTTTTAATGTTTTTAAAGAGGACATTAGTGACTACAAAGGTACTGACCGACGTGACAAAGAGAGCCCCGTTATGACCCAGATGATGTGCCTGGGAAATGTCATGTAGTCCTCTTGTCCAAGTAGCCTGTCCTTTTTGCCTGAGCACTCTATGTTGGGAGAGACAAAAAAAAGAAGACACTGTGCATACAATCAAATTATTTCTCTGCTAGAGAGCTCTCACATCCGAGGCCCAAAGTTTGTAACCCGGGAGGACTCATTTTTTTCTCTAAGACTTAATCTCTAGCTTTGATTGACATTGTATTGGCTCTTTTCAGTCTTTGCTTTCCACAGAGGAGATCTCCAGGTTAGAGTATCTCTTTGTACAAACCGATTCATTCATGCATTCATTCACTCACTCATTGATTCAACATATTTGTTGATCTCCTGCCCTGGGCCAGATCCTGTGAAGAACAAAAAAACTTGGGTTTTGGTTTTTGTTTTGTTTTGTGTTTTGAAGCCAATAGTTTATGGGGATTTTAGTCTAAGAAATCAGTATTATTAAAAGGAAAAGACTGAAGGGAGAGAGGGAAAGTTAGGGGAGAGAGAAAGGCAAGCTTTCTGAGAAAAGAAGGAAATGCACAGATGTGAATAATAAGGATTTTACTTCTTTATTCCCAAAGCATCCCCCATTTGGTACGCTTTCCTTCATAGTTTCTCAGCTTGGCTAAACTTGCCTCAGCATTTTAAGGCATTCCTGATCTTCAGAGGCAGTGAGAAAGAGAGAACTTAGTTCCTGCCACTTGACCTGAGGTCTGTTTTGTATGAGGAACTCTCAAGTTTTGTATTTTTGGTGTTGGAATTTCATCTCCAATGGACCATTCTATTTCAAGTCTACCTCTTTAACCTTTCTTGGACCATGGACTCCTAAGGAAGCCCACGGACTCCTTCTCAGACTAATGTTCTTAAATGCATAAAATAAAAATATGTACAACTGCAAAGGAACCAATTACACTGAAATGTAGTTCTATTCATGGACCTCCTTGACAGGACGGGCCAGAATAATAAAACAAAATAGGGAGAGCAAGGTCCATTCTGCTCCTGGAGCCTGCTACAAGAGGTTATTGGCTAGGGTATAGTGATTTCACTAAAGACAAATGTATTTGCCTTGCCAGACAGAGAAATAAACTTTCTCAAGAAAACTTGATTTAAGAGTGAAGTGGTTGATTGTCTGTTTCCTAATAAAGTACTTTAATCAAAAATGCTCAGTGTTGTACTTCAACAGAGTGTTTCATTTATCAAATGTTTCCAGAACATCCAATCCATTCCTTAATTTCTGTTTACTCTTTCATCATCTCCCTCCACCCACCCCTGCTTTATTCCAATCTTTGATCTAAGTCTTAGATGTTGACAAAGGATTTGGTTTATCCCGCCTCACTGTGCAGGATTCCATCACCTCCCTATTATTGAAGCAAATAGCACTAGAAGGGGATGTAATATAAGTATTCTCGATGTGAACAGTAACTGTGACATCGGGAGCCTCTTAGATTGCTTGATTGCACACCTAATCATTTGTGGTAATTCATCCACTGGGCTTGATTTGGGGGGCAATGCTTTTTGACATGCCACATCTGACACTCATCACAACTCAGTGTCTTTACAGAAAACATTTGACAGATACGTATATGCACCCACGTGATGAAATGTGGTCCCTGTGCCACGTCTTCATTTGGGAAACTCCCCAAGCATGCCTTTAATAAAAGGCAAGGATTAAAATATCTCCAGACCCAGGAGACAGAGACACCTTTGCTGCCTGTTTTCTCGGTAATTGCCTTATTTTTCCCAAAGAACTCAATCAGCTATATCTATCATATAATACAATTTCAGAAAAAAGAAAACTATTATATCCCTTGCACTATGATATCCTTTCTGATAATTGATATCAGTTCACATAAATATTAAAATGCATTACCCTAAATATTAAAATGCACCATTCCAAATGAGGACTCAATAGTATTCTCTCTCTCTCCCGCTCTCTCACTCTCTGTCTCTCTCACACACACTTGCACACACACACACATCTTCGCCCAGCACCTTCTCCCCCTTTCCATCTAGAGTAGAGAGAGAAATAAAAAATTAAAAATATTAGATATTGCCTTTTGACCTGACTGCTAACACAATGAAGCCTCATTGTAAACCAAATCAACGGAGTCTGCTGTCCTTATTGCTCTCTTTGCTGGTATTACTTCATGGATATTAGAACCCTTAGGGATATTGGAATATGAATAAAGATTTTTTTTTAAATCAGCTGGGTTTTTTTTTCCTTGGTTCTGTTTCTAAAAATAATGCAGTTTGCAAAAACAGAAGGTTTGGTTTATAACACAAACAAAATTGTTACATTCTGAATGGGTTGTAAGTACCTGATTCTTTGCCTTTTTACTCATCCCCGCAAAAAAAAAAAAAAAAAAAAAAAAAATCTGCAAATCCATTTGCTAACCAGCTGTACCTCTGTGCGAAACAGATAACAACCTGTGCAAGCCAGGGTTTGCTGTGAATCGGTGCTGATAGGCCCGAGTCTCATAGCTTTTTTTAAATGCTAATGACAAGAAACATTTCCGAAGCCAAAACGCTCTTGTAGATCTGTCTTCCTCTATTATGACTGATATTTGCTTGTAAGTACATAGAACACTTGTTCCCTGTGCCTTATCTTCCGTGCTGCAGCATGCTGACCTACATACCATTCAGCACAATATGATGCACAAACATCTTCTATATAATTTTTCATTTTCGACTTAAAAACAGTAGAGGCAAAATGGGATTGCTGCAAATCTAACAAAGAGATGGCATTATTTCCAAATAAAAATGTGCATTTTTCCAAAGAATTTATTTGTCTAGCAGCATGAAGTTCATACATAGCAATGCCGGGAAATGGGTGTTGAATGGCGATTAGGCAGAAAGGACTTAGAGAGAGACAAAATGCATCTTTTCTACTATCCGAGAATAATTAAGCTAACTTCTTCCTCACCACAATTAAAAGTTCAGCTTGCTTTGAACCGTGTTTTTGCCGTGTCACGAAATGCAGCAGATATAATAATGCTGAAATAGGTACAATAATAACAAAAGAATGGGGTGGGGGGAAGTGACACGGAGAGTTGTACGAAGGGATGAAAGAGTCTATTCGCACACCTGCCATTGTCGGAACACTCCAGACCAAGTTATCTATCTTTTTAATTTCTTGCCGCTCTGGCTGCCTCGTAGTGGGTCCTCCCCACCCCTGAAACAAGACTGGAGTTTCCAGCAAAACTGTGAAGAGCTGCAGTTGAGACCTTAAGCTTGAGGTTATCTGATAACCTCGCCTCCTTAATGTTCTGCAAGACCATTGTAATTGCAAAAACAGTTGAGCCGCATAAGAAGGAGGACTGTATTTCCAGGACAGCCACACAAAGGAGACCTGGCCAGGGGGCACCGACAAGGTCAAGGGACAAAGAGGGTAAAAACCCTCATTAAACTTGGAACACAGCTGAAGACCCCACTCACACCTCCTTCTCTTCACCAACCGAAGAGGTGGCTTACAAATGCACTTAGGTTTAATTTTTAATGATAAGCTGTCTTTGTTTTCCAAACTTGATGTGTCTAAGACAATTGGAAAATCCCCACGTAAGATAAAAATGGCTTGGGTTGTGGTCCAAATGACCTCTTTCCTTGCATAAAATTACTTATTTGGATTCCTACTTATTTTGAGGGGACCTGAGTAAAAGGCCTACAACAAATATTTTGCCACGATTATTAGGCGCTGACAACAGGTTTGAAGCATGAATCATATTTTGGGGTCATTATTTTATGGCTCTCTAAAAGTAGAGCCACCTTGCGCAGTTAGCCGTTACTTGAATTGACCAGCTAGAAGCCTCTTTTCCCATGACCCAGACCATAGATAAAATTAATTTTCACACTTTTTGCGATTTTGTAGTTATTCCGCTTAATTGTTTGCACCAGCCAAATTTATCCATCGGCTGCCAGACCCCTGCTTATTTGTGAACAGTATTAACCCAGCATTTTCCAATTTCTGTGTGATAGGGTGAGCAAAGCATTCTGCTGACAGTTGGAGAGACCCAGTGTTCTATCCTGGCTCTACCCCAAACTAGCTGTGTGACTTTGAGCAAGTCACTTGACCTCTCTGAACCTATTTATTTGGGGTTTGGAGTAGTTAAATGATAAGAGCTCTCCTGACTATAAAATGCTACAATTGGCTCCCCATATATCCTTTTCATTTGGGACCACTTATCTCACCACTGTTGGCTCATGTTAACTGCTAAATGCCATAGAACAATTTTCTAAGTGCTTATTTCAGATGATATTGAAAGCTCCTGGAAAATCATGTCTTTCAGCATTACCATAGATATGTGTAACTGATAACCTGCTTCCACTTTACTATACATTGCTAATGGCAACATTGTACCCCCCCACACAAGCACACGAGCTCCATAGGTCTAACTTATTAATGGTCTATGCTAATGCAATTTCCAGAAAGTATACTGTTATTAAATTTTCTGGAATTTCAACACAGTAAAACAACATATAACTGCTTGATAAATTACTCTGAATAGATTTAGTAATTTGTGTAAGGGTGGCTCTCATTTATGTAAGAAGCCTAAATCCATTTAAAGTTAATTTCTAATTTTCTTATATTTATGTCATTCAGAAATACACTGCTGGTCCAGGAGCAATGTTTCCAAAACCCAAGTGAACTATTAATTTTGTTTGGGTTAAAGCATAAAGTGTTAGTGTACAGAATCCACAATTTGCCTGTTACTCTCCACAGTCTTTCTAAATATGGTCTAGGAGGGTTTTTTTTCTCATGTGATTAAGATTTCATGTAGCACCTCTGCTTTTTATCTTAAATACAGGGGGAAAGATAGATGGGTTTATTAAGGCACAGTTCCTAACAAATATCAAATTAACACAAAAATTTTCATGGGCTAAGCAAACTGCATGTGATATTGCTTTTAATGATTTAGATGAAGATACAGTACAAAATTCTGGGTCCCTTTTCTTTTGAGCTTCTACTTATAAAATACACACAGATGAAGATACTTCTTCCTCCTTGTCCTCATTACTTGAAAATAGTCACTTCCTAGTTGAATTCTTTCTGATACTGAGCTAGGCACAGTGGGTAGGGCCATTTATCCAGTTGGAAGCGCTGCCCATGATAAAACAAGGAGACAGTGGTAAGATGGATTCACCTACACAGAACATGCAGACTACAAAATATAAGCATCGGGTAGAATTCCTACCAGGAACGAAGAAAAGTGTTGCATTTTAAATGCCATTCTCCAGTAACATCTTTTGCTTTAGGCTTCAGCAGACAGTTAATTACACACACACACACACACACACACACACACACACACACACTCTCACACACAAATGTACACGAAGTCCAGCAATATAGACCAGTGACTTAAGAATGACTCGTGAACACCAATTGATATTCTGCTGGGGGTTAAGCTCTTTCAGAATTTGCAAAGTCCTCAAAGAAGTTGGAAAGGAACTGAGGTGATTGATTTTTTACTTGTTTTAACCAAATTCATTTATTTGTTCATTTATTTAACATTTACTGAGTTTTTGCTATTGCCAAACAACGCGTTTCTGCTAAGTTCAGTTTACTTCATGACAGAAATTAGATGTTCAAGAAAGAAATCATTCCGGTTCCTAAAGCATTTTTGTCCCCCAATTTTGCAAACCGAGTCAAATGGATGAGATACTGTTAATAAAATATTTTAAATCTGATTTTTAAAATTGAAGAAAAATTATCTACCTTAACTATCTTTTTATATTATCACGAGAAATATTTCAAAATTTTATCTCTGGCATTCTTTTGTAATAAACCGAATATATGATCCACTGAGTTTGACTTTGAAGATGAAACTAATCTGGTATCCCTAGATTATCTGAAAGTAGCTGATCTGAATCACTGTCAGGCTTAATCATCAATTGGGCATCTGCCCCTAAGCAGAGGCAGCCATTTGAGTGAACACAAAGGTAGCTAAAAAGAGTCATGTTCCAAGCCAGGTATGGCAAAATAAATGCTGAGGACATGACCATTAAAGATGCATTTGTTCATCATTTCAATTTGACATCGGGTCTGGAGATAGCGTATCAGGAACCCTAACCTTCCCACATGGATAGTGTGAAAGCTTCCATCTTGGTTTTCTTGAGAAAATAGAGTGACTATACATCCCGTTTACTAAGGCCATCCCAGTTTACTCCTGTTATCCCAGCATAATTATGAATAGCTTCTATTCATGAGTTCAGAAAAGGCCCTGGTTAAGGATGATTCATGACACTGGTTTCCTAATCATAATATTTTCAGTGATTCATGATATATACCCCAGAACTACTGCACTGGAATAAATTCTAGTCCTGACCCAGCACCAGAAATGTGGCAGCCTGCAAAGTTACAGACACCTGCTAGAATTTATAAACCTCTTCCCCCATACAATGGACACTTTTTTATTTTAAGAAAGAGGCTGAATAAGCTACTCTGTCTGACTCATTGACATGACCTATAGGCAGAAGGGCTATTGAACCATAACTTTCTTCCATCACCTGCTGAACTCACTAAGACTTCACAGGATGCAGCTAAGCTCTACTACATAGTGCACAAAGCCTGACTCTGTTCTGAACTTCTTAAGAATAGAAAATTTATCTTATCCACTTTGGTGTCTCCCAGTGCCTTTAGCACACAGCCTGATTTGTAAGACCACTCAACAAATGCTTGCTGAAGTGCCCAGAACATCCAGTCGAAACACCTGGATGGTTAGCCTAATTCTTTACTTTCTTTCCAGCCATTTATCATCATGTAGATCCAAAGAAATCCAGAAAACAGACCAATGCCAGGCCTGTGCATATTTGTGAAGAAGGGTTGCCCAAGTGCACATGGAAAGAAGAAACATCCACACTCAAACCACTGCTTCCCCGCCTAGTAACTCCTCAATCTATCTTCATGTTCTTTCCTAAGGCAACTAATTGGCCACATTCAACAACCCAGATAGTCTAGAGGTAGGAGCCAGATCTTCCCCCAATAAGCCCATCAACAAAACAGTTGTTTCCACCTGGATCTCCACACAAATTGAGTCAGAGTTCCAGACGGAATCTTGCTAAAGAAATATCAGTGTTTGATGTTCACTTGCATAACATCTAAGGAAGTCCTGACTCCACAGAGAGATCAGCCACACCAGTGGGAGAATAATGAGCAGGTAACGGAGGAGTTTAAAATAATTTTTGTTCCTTCCGTCTTTTAAAAAAGTAGAAGTTTGTCCACAAGCCATCAGGAACTGTAATTTGAATAAACCCACGTGGATTATGCCAAAGAATTTTGTCCTTGGTTCTCATACTCAAATTTTAGTTTGTGCTTTTTTGAATCACAACTTCAGCACACTTGAAATTTCTTTTTCTTCAGAACACCCAAGCAGATTACATACATGTGTTGACTGTGCCTCATGGAATGACTTTTATGAACCCACTACATGGGATGGAGTCAAAACTGTCATAATTTGGTGCCATCTGGTAAGAAAATGATTTTCTACAACATCCATTCACCTTTGAAAAAACCATAAACAAGCAAAGTAGATTTCAGGCTGGAAAGAAGGGATATAAAGAATTGGGCCCTGGATACAAGATTCCACATTTGCACAACACGTTCTTTTGGAAGGGTTGAGTCTGGGAGCTTTCTCCTTTCATCGGCCGACATAAAAGTTGTTTCAGCAAGAAGTAGGGAACAAAGGGAGACTTTCATTTGCAAAAGCAAGTCTAATAGCACAGTGTCTGTTAGAAACTTTTATTTATGCCGCACCTGGCATTATTTTTAACTATCTGTGGGACAGAATTGCCGGTGCCAACTCCGACAATGAAATACTGTGTTTTTGCGTCCAACACACAAACCTTTGTCATGTGAGTGTAAGCCCTGGGCTGCCGTTAACAACATGGGTTCTGACTGAAGAACTCTGGTGGAGGGGAGGCGTGCCTGCTGTCTTTACGGGGCTGGTCAGCCTCCCAGATTTTGCAAACAGAGGACCATCCCCGAGAGTTCTGGTCTGAGCCTTCTACAGTCTTTGCCAACTCCCAGCTGCCATGCACAAATCTCAGTGCTTCCCCCTCTCCAGGTAAAATGGTCTCTACAATAGCTTTGCAGACAGCAGATGGATGAAGTAGAACTGGGGAAATCTTTTCATTCATTGCACAATTCCTCCTAGTCAAGGTAAGATTTTGGAGGATTGAATTATTAAGTCTCTAACTCCATCTAAAAGCATTACCCTTCCCTTTTTTTTAATCCAAGCAAATATGATACAGATACATAATCATGTCCTGCTATGCTAAGGAAAGCAAGTCTAGTTGTTGGATTAACCAAGTTCAAAGCACAGAGGGAGGCACACACACACAGGACTGAGACCATGTTTCATTGAAAACATCACTTCATCTCTCCCTTTATCAAACTTCCTCATAGATTTAAGAAGAATATTAGCCAAGAGAATCTCAAATATTATTCCAACTCTAACAGGAGTCCATGATGCTCCAAGAGGAGCTTTGCTACCCTGCACATTTTAGTCGGATGTGAAAATTTTATTTCCAATGCATTTTTTTCCCAATGCATTTAAATGTCAATTATTATGGGAAAGAAAGTTTTGAGCTAGGAAACCTGCAGATCCTGACCATCAGCTCCAGTAAATTTGCAGGTTCAATATTATGTTCTGCTCTGATCAAATGAATGCAGATAGAAAACTAATCAGATATTCCGACAAAGCCTGACAAATCTATCCAGTAGCAAGTTATATGCTTAATTTGCTCTTAATGAGAAGGAGGTACTGCATTTAATCCACACTGTAGCCTCCAAGAGCTCAAAATGTGGGTTGGGATTAACCTCTAACCAATTTTAAATCACACACACACACACACACACACACACACACAACAATCTTTTGGAACATATGAAGTCTCAAGTAAGAATCATCTCTGCCTAAATATGCCACCACCACAGAGGCCAGAATTCAACCATAACACTTGAGAACCCAAATATTAAAGCTATAGCTTTTCCTTTTGATTTTCAAACTTTTAAAACCCAGTTCACTCTCTCCTGCCAACAAGCCTATAATTTAGAAAATTAGAATTATAAATTTGCTCCTCTTTCCTAAAATCCAAAGCTCGGTCTCTTCCTGTCCACCCTCCTCTCACCATGGAATGATTGCATATTGCCTGGCTTTCCGATTGCAGCAACCCCAACCAGATTAGCCAGGAGCAAAACTGAATTCACCATGTGACACTGAATTGCTGGAGTGCCCATAAAAGCTTGTTGCAGAGGAGAGTGAAGGAAACTGTCTCCAATTCCAAAAAATATTCCTCTGCCCCCAAAGGGGCAGCTTGCAGAAGAGCTGCCCACATCCTCTTTGAGGTCATGCTTTCATTTATTCCCTCCCAGTGGAGTTCAGGCATTTCCTGGGTAGGTAGTCCACCGTCTGAGCATGTCAGAGCTTTTCTTTGTCATTGGAGCTGTTAGCTACATTCTGAGTTTCCATGCACCACACACTTAGTTGAAGCTGGGAGGCGGTGGACGGAAAAGAAGTACACAGATGTAGAGTTAGCATTTATGTCCTATAGGGATACCCTTGAAACTTGTTAAAAAATGTCAGTCAAGACATCTGGTCAGCTGTCCTAATCCATATTGGGGTTTTTAGGCTAGTGTTATGCCCCAATATGCTTTGAACATTGCCAATATGCTTTCTCCACAGAAGCAGCAGTGTGTCCCCTTTGGTTTCTCAGTTCGTCCCCAGCACTGGTGTTTATAGTGTCACGTACTGCGCAAAATGAAAAACCACATACTGTATCTTGTGTGTCTGGCTAATGAAACGGGTCGGACAAACCTTGTGCAATCAGGGACGGGGGCCGATTGGCTTAGGCCAGGTCCATCTTGCAGACTGCAAAAGAATCAGCTGTCGCCGGTGCCATGCGGCAGATGGACAGTTTGCATCCGATTTCCAGTCATACGCCAAACCCTTTAGAAGCTTTGGCAGCCCAAGCGCCATCAGGCAGCAGCCGTTGATGTCCTACAGATGGCTGTGGTGGCCATCTTGTCTTTGCTTCCTGAGAGGCCCACGTCTTACTTTCAGGCAGCATTCACTCTGGCCTAGCCCCATGGTCGGCTAGGAAGACAGATCCCTAGTCTGAGATGCACATGACACTAGCCAAGAGCTTCCACCAGCTTCCGCTCCTATGTGGGTAGCAGCTGAAAAATATTTGTTCCTCTAAAAAGGTGTAATACACACACAGAGATTCCCCTGATCTGATTCTTCCTACTTCAGATTTCCTGAGGTAAACATGCCTCTTTACCTCTTTCCAGACCACTAGTCTAATCCCTAGACAATAGCTTCCTTTTTCCCCCGTAATTGATTTTTTTTTTATATACTTCTCAAAAGCCGTACTCATGTCTACTTCTGCATAGATGACATAGGTGCCCAGATGTTCCTTTAAAACAGAAAGAAAGACAGAAGGGAAAAAAGGAAGGAAGGAAGGAAAGGAAGAAGGAAGGAAGGAAGAATAACTACAGAGTACAAGCTGCTTGTTCCTTCCTCCAGATTTCCTGAGGTAAATAGTATCTATTTTATCCTTCCCGTCACAAGTTTAGCCCCCACACAATCTCAGACTCCTTCCCCTGGCATCGCCACCCAAAGTGGCAGCAGTTGGGTGATTTCAGAGTAATCAGGATTGCAAATTGGGAGGTTTTAAACTTGGTCCGTTTTAAGGCCCCTCAGAGCGCTGCTTCATCTGGGTCTGACTTGCCCTAAGCCCAAAAGCAGAACAAAGCATCGTCTTCATGGCGGTTGGACTAATCTGGTGCCATGAATAGCCCAGAGTAATCTTTTAAAAAGCTGAGCCTGGAGGTCTTCCAAACAGAGCCCTTGCACATTTGGTAGGAGCAGTTAGGAATTCTGACTGGCACTATTAGTCAGAAGTCATGTCACTGCACCGTAGAAGCAAGTGTGAGTCTCTCCTGCCCGCAAGACCAACCTAGAAATTTCCACTTCTCTTCACACGCTCATGGTAGAGCAGGGCAGGCAAAGAGAAGTTTCAAGCAAGTGGCTGACAAAATTAAAAACAAACTCAGTGAAAATAAATTCAATAATGTGTGATTTCCAGCCACTCAAAAGTAATAGAAATATTTGGTAAAAATATATAGATATAAATTGCCAATTAATGCAAACTGGTTAAAGCCAGTAAATGGAAAAAAATAAAAAGTTAATTAGAGCTTTTTGAAGCTTTGTTATATATACATCATTTGCAGGTGCTACAAAAGTGAAAAATAACCATTATAATTACTAGTATTCAAAGATTCATATTTTTCCCGTGTAATTTATTTAGGATTATCAGTTTCCTTGTAGTTATACAAAAGGCCTGTCAAGGTGTTTCCCACGTGTTTGGCTCGTATGTGTTCCAAAAACAAGCCAAAATGCTGTTGTATTTCACCCAGTACGGGGAAGCTACTCTGAGTCTAAAAAAAAAAAAAATAGGCCAAGTTTTACCTGGATCTCTATCTTGGTTAAATTATCTTACGTATGTCCTAATTTTTTTCCTTGTTCTTTCTGTCTTTTTCTCTTTTTCTCTCTTTGTTAAAATACATCTGTGTTTGTTGACTGCCCCAGATTATATCTAAGTGAGGAGTGGGTGTACTAGCACCTGGTATAGTATATGTAGCTTAACAATACATATCATTACATTATTTACAGCTCATTTTATGTTATTCAATAGTAAACTGCAAATTAACCCTTCAAGAACCAGTTGGAGAAAATACTCCGTTAGGCATGAGACATCCAGTGAAGCTTCCGCCCCCCATAGAATTGTGAAGAGTACATCTATAACTGTATTCATAAACAGGGAAGTGTGTTCATTACAGGAGGGATGCCCACCAGAGCCAGCTAATTCCTCTCTCAGGAAATCTGTTTCATAATGATATTCCTTACTACACCACACTTGTACTTATGCTGATAACACAGGTTATAAAAGGGACTTAGGACTGGAGTCAATTAATGCACTGGCTCTTTAACCTCCTTTATTAGAGTACATTAGGCACCAAAGGGACTCAGTGTAATGCTGCTGGCAAAAGAAAGACCCGAGCGATGCCATTTCGTGCGGTCTCAGCTCTGTGTTCAGTTCACAGGGATCCACAACCCGATCTGACCTCATTAGGCACTGATTCCCCTGCAGTACGGCGCACGCACCCGGAGCGGAAGGTGGGTGAGCGTGGCTGCCGAGAAAGCACATTTTCCCACGCCTGATGAAGGAAATCTTCACTGGAGCCTGCTCCAGGGTCCACGGCACCTGTTACCTGGTTGTCCCAATCAACTGTATCTTCTAGATCATGGAGCTCTGCCGACGTTCACGTGTCGGGGAACTGAGGCCCTGAGAGGCAGAAACAGCTAGTCTGAAGTCACCCGGCTTGTTAGGAGCAGAGAGCCCAGGCGAGAGAATTCAGAATTCCCAGTTCCTAGAAGGGGGCTCCCACCTAGCTCCTGGTGCTTTGTAAATTCAAAAGGCAATCATTAATGAGCAGACATGAAAGATTAGACCCAGGGAAGGGAAAGGAATGGAAGTATAAATAGAAATAATTCTAAAAGAGAGAGAGTGCGCAGGAATTTTAAACTGGATTACAACAGAGAAATTGCAAGTTTCAAAGTAAATTCTCTTCACCAGTAAGAAATCTGGTCTCTCTTTTCTCCTCTAATTAGAATTAATAGGGAAATAAATATATGTGTTGAACCAAAATTGAATGCATTCTTAATAATGCACAGTTTTCTAAAAGAAGGATATGATATTATTCGAGGTGAGAAAGAGCCCTCCGCCACTGTACTACCCAAACACTGCTGCTAACCTTTGAAGAGCTCAACAATGTCTCGTTCCTGAATTAATCAGTCTCAAGACTATCAGCAATTTAGCTACATTTTGTCGGTAATTAGCTTGATAAATTAAGATCTGCAATAGAAAACATGGCATCTTATTGTTCCTGAGGTTTTATGGTGTTTTCCTAAAAACAGCAGCTTTCTTTTAAAACATTCACTTCTATTGCAAGGAGACAAAACAACAAAACCCAAAGTTTACTGAGTCTGGCTCCAGACAACAGCCTGCCCCAGATCCACTGGGCAAAATATCAAAGATGAGCCACTCATAATGCAAACTTCAAACGTGTGGTTTAAAATAAGATTCAAATCCTAAGACTGTGGGCAGCGGCTTCTAGATAGTGAGAAACGATCAGTTCAGTTCCTTCATGTTCTCCTTTCTTTTCGATAATCGTGGAACAAATGGGAGGGTGGAAAAATATTATGAAAAATGGTAAAACATGGAGAGATGCTTCCCTGTTTATCCAGACGACTCCCTGCGTATTAAGAGTGCAAAATTGACAAGTTAGAACACGAGCTCTTTTCTATCGGAACTGTCCACAAACGAGATGATTTCTTGGGGCTCATTTCCATTCAGGGAATAGTGAGATATTTTAAATGACCAAAGCCATTTCAGAAGGGTAAGAGCCTATCACCACATCCATGGGGTCAGAACTGCTGGCTCTCGCTCTCAAAGACTTGAAATGCCCCAGGAGGGCCGGAGATACAGTTCCCTCCCTTTCACAATGAATGGAAATGAGGAAAGGTATCTTCTTCCGAAACATGCTAAAAATATAGCAATTACCCGATACAGATGTGCTGTTATAAAACTCTTATTCCAAAGCATTCTGTTTCAGCCATGATTTCCATTGCAGAAAATTGTACTAATAGAAACATCCCGATTAATCTGAATTTGAGATATTTCATACAATGTATATTACCTTTCTGCTGCCTGCAACCTTCTGCCAGGTTTTTTTTTTTCTTTTTAGGAGGTGCTTTGAGGGGACCATACCATGAGAACAATACACAGCTGCTGCTGTATAGAGATATCTAATTGTCAATATTGTGGAAATTCTACAGCTTATTACGTGCATTCAGTCTAATTCTGGGCAAATTGCCAGTCACTTCAGGGACAATCAAGTGAGCCACGTTACACGTGGTACAGCATCACAGCTTTAAGATACCCGGCTGTTTTGCCTCTGGCCAGAGAATGTTTGTACCAGTGCTACCGAGTGAAGGGGGGTAACTACAAATAAAATAAAATTTGTATTTTTTCAAGTGGGCTGCATTTCAAGCCCAGATGTTAGTAATGAAAGATTCAATTTAAGGATTTAAATTACAAATAAATAAAGTATGAAACAGATGTGATTTTTAAGGAAGTTCAAATTATCCAGGAAGAAAAATATCTCTGTGCATGACAAAGTAATAGGGATTGTCTTGAAGAGTCTGTTGAAACCAATCTGCTAAGCGCAATTCACCCTGAGGACAGGATTGGTTTGGAATGGGAAGGACTGGTGGAGCTTGTCATTAAACAAAAATTGTGTTTAATAAAACTTTATAACCGTGATTAATCCTATGAGGCCCTAAAGGAGTTTGCAGTTTCTGATAAACACATTTTCCTTGTTTGCAATGGTAATGATATTTTGAAGTGAATGGAATAAGAACAAAAAACTCTAAGGGTAGGAAAAGGAGGATTTGGCAGGTACCACCTAGGCAGAAATTACAGGGATAAGTAAGAAACAGGGGCCACCCATCAGGAGACTGCCTCGATGTGTGCATGTGTGCGTGACACATGTGCACCTAGCTAGGTGCAGACATTGCTAAGAATCCAAATTATTGAACAGGCAGTAACGGAGCACATCTTTATTGATACAGACAAGCTAATAAGCTTTTTTTTTTCCTCTAAGCCAATCATTAGGTTTGCCTATCAAAATGATGACAGTAAGTTAAGACACGGTGTCTCATATTTGGAGAATATTCCTGAGAGATGGCATCAGAAGGGGCCACCCAGAGTTGTGCTATCCACTACAGCAGCCACTAGTCACATGTGACTCTTTAAATTAAGATCAATTTAATTTAAATTTTTCCATTTTCCATCACATGGCCACATTTCAGGTAGCAAGTGGCTACCTTGTTGGATAGTGCAGATGAAGAACTGCCATCACCGCAGAAAGTTCCAGCGGACGGTGTTTTAGAACAATACAGCAAGATCAGATCCAGATAGCAGGAGACAGAGTCTGATGCTCAGTTCTTGTCATTGTAGCCATGGGACCTGGTCCTCTTTGGTTCTCCCTTGTCTTCATCATCCTGAATCTCGTGCACACATATAAATACACATACACTCATACGTGAACAAAGCTGACGCGAGCCACAATGACAGTAGGCTTCGCGAGGCCCCAGGGAAAAGTCAGCCCGAAAGCCCAGCTCTGATAGCTGCTGGTCAGTTATCCCTAACAGGAAACTGAGGACAAATACCTCCAGCACCGAATTCTCACTGTGCAGGCATTAGCCCTGGGGTCAGAGTGCCAACAACCAAACGTCGTCTAATCAAGAGGCAACAAAACCAAACAATTTTGTGACAGCTTGGTTGTGGGGAAAGGGAAACAGCAAAACAATAAGGCTTTCACAGGAGAACCGATTCGGGGGGGGGGGGAAGTGTGATTCCTTTAACACATAAGTTCTAACAATTGGGTTGCGTCTGTGATGGAAATCTTGTCTCTGGGCATCTCCCCTCATGCCGACTGAGCATCCTTGGAGTGCCAGCTCGCACACAAACCCACCCTGGAAGCACGGCACAGCTTCTTTGTGCACGGGGCATGATCCCTCTGCCGCATGAACTTTTTCTGACTCCTCAGAACTGCCAGCAGCCATTTCACTCAGATCCTGGCTGTGACGGGAGCCATACTGCTTCCCTGGCATCAGATGGAAAATGTCATTTTATGAAAGCTCAAAAGTCAAAATCTTTTGAAAGTCAAACCCCTTCAGTATGTGCCAGACTATTGAAAGACTTTCACACAGTGTCTTTGTATTCCGGGAGGACGCTCAAAATATGTACCTTTCCCTTGCAGTAAAGCAGGTGCCTTTCTGTCAGTTCTCACCCAGCCTTCCCCTCATTCTGTGTTTATTGAAGGATTTTGGTTTCATGAAGTCACGCACAGTTCTCCCACTAAGAGATTAGGGTAATGTCTATATTAAAAGGATCCTAGCTTCTTGGAGCTAGATGAGACCTCAGAGGTGGTCAACAGTGGAGTTCCTAACTCGGGGTCTACAGACAACTTGGAGGTTCATGAGTGGGCTGCAGGAAGCATGTGACTATTTGTGCATAAAATTGTGTGTATGGGCATTTTTCTGAGAAGAGCATTCATAGCTTTTATCAAACCATGAAAGACCAAAGAAATGATCTGGTCACACCCACTTTGAGTAAGAAAACTGAGGCTCAGAGAAATGGAGTAACTTTCAGAAAGCTACCCCAGCTAGTTTGACTCAAGTCACACTGGAAACTGTTCTATAGAGTCATAATCAAGTGCTTTTTCCATAAGAAGGCATTTTTCTTGTTGCCTGTAGTTAACTCACATACCAAAGTTAATTCAAAATCCTTGGACCTTGAAAACAAAACAAAGCAAAAAAAAGTAATAAGGATTTCAAGGAAATGCTCAATTGAAGGTGTGCTATATTCTGTGTTTCTACAACACAGACTCTCAAATATTTCCTTATATTGAGGAAAACTTGGGAAATTAAATGTTGCTTAGGAAAACTTAGCTTTTTACCTTTCCCCAAATTTTAGAATTATTTTAGAAAGAAGACCCCACCACTGGTTATTTCCTACAGGGGTAATATTTGTTTCATTTTCAAATAAACTCATTTACCAGGTTTTGCTACATGCCTTGGATTTTTGATCAAGATAAGCACATGGATAATTAGCAAATGCATGATTGTTAACATTACTTGCTTACCAGCAATTTTTAAGAACATGAAGAGAAAAAATAATTTATTTTTAAATAAAGCTTTTAAGACTAAGTATATTTATTAATTTCTTCCACAATGTAATGGTTAAGGTCCCAAATTCAAAGCAGAATGACTCAGATTTGATCCTGGCCCCACCCCTCACCATCACAGAAGCTCTGTGATCCTGGAGAAGTCACTTAGCCTCTCTGAACCTCAGCTTTCTCATCTGTACAATGGGAATAACAATAGGCAATAACAATTCTACCTCATAGAATTGTTTTAAGGGATTATTATAAAATAACACACTCAAAGACTTCACACCATGTGTGGCACAGAGAAAGTGCTCGGGAAAAGTTCCTTATTTGTAAAAAAGGATCCTTGCAGATACAATTAAGTTAAAGACCTTGGGAGGAGGGACGCCTGGGTGGCTCAGTCATTAAGTGTCTGCCTTCAGCTCAGGTCATGATCCCAGGGTCCTGGAATGGAGCCCCACATTGGGCTCCCTGCTTGGCAGCAGGAAACCTGCTTCTTCCTCTCTCACTCCCCCTGCTTGTGTTCCCTCCCTAGCTATGTTGCTCTCTTTCAAATACATGAATAAATAAATAAATAATCTTTAAAAAGAAAAAAAAAGACTTTGAGAGGAGATTATCTTGGATTATTTGGGTGGGCCATAAATACTGTGACTGCTGTCTTTATCAGAGACACACGGAGAGGAGCCACATGGAGGAAGAAGAGAAGGCTATGTGGGACGGAGGCAGAGATTGGAGTCACTCGGCCACAATGGAGGCTCCAGAAGCTGGAAGCGGCAGGCAGGATTGTCCACTGGAGTCTTAGGAGGGAGTGCAGGCCAACACCTTGATTTCAGTTTTCTGGTCTCCAGACTGAAAGAATATATTTGTTTTGTTTTAAGCCCCCAAATTGGTGGCATTTGCTAGAACAGCCACAAGAAACTAATACACCCACAATGCCTTAATTGCAACTATCGTATTATTGATACACACTTACATAGTCTGCAACAATATAAAATTGGGATGATTTTTAAGCAGGCATCACAAATAATAAAATATTTTATTTAAACCTAACAAAACTGGCAGAAAGTTAATGTGGGCCTCAGTTTTCTTGAGGATTCCCTGACTTCTAGGTCTACCTTCTCTGAGGCTGTCCCAAAATATGCAGTGAGATTGGGGTCACCTCAGGAATTTATCGCTCCTTTCCCCCAATCCTCTTATCCTACCTAAAAGAGAACAGAACAAGATACTTCACCTGGTTTCACAACAAAAAAGGGAACAAACACAGTTGGTCAAACCCATGAATTAACCTGGCAACCAAATTCAAGCAGCGAAGCCGAGGGCAGGATGCCCAACAAAGGTACGGACTGATTCCTACAAATGGAATTTTTCTTCTGCCTCTTTGGAGGGTTCAGAATAATCACACCAGAGGAGGACTCAGAAGGAAAACAAAATAAAGCAATTCCATTTCCCTTTATTGAAGCAGGTTGAATAATCATCTCTTCAAGAATGTCTCGGTCAGTGCTCAGCAGTGCCAGGAGACGCCTTTTCAGGGAAAATGGTCAAACCAGTTTTGTCACCTACCCCGGTGGCCAATGTCGCCGAATGCGTGACCGATCTGATCATGTCGGGGTTCACCTTATGTCCCCTCAGCTCCCGTAACGGCCTCTGGGTGTCTATCCCCAGCTTCTGAATTCTCTGCTCCCACGTTGCTACTTGTGATTTACCTGTCTCCAGGTCGACCCCTCCCATAATGGAGCTGCTTCACCTCATACGCCAAAACTGGAAGCTTCTGAAGGTTCGCAACAGCTGCTCCCCTGACCGCCATCTCCCACCCACCCACCAGTCAGTAGCCAGTTACTTGCCCCATGTAACAGAACATCTTTCAGCTTGGGCCTATGTTAGTGACTCTGAGTGTCAGATGACTACAGAGTCGTGTTCCTGAATCTGCCCCGCACTTCTAATCACCCTCATAGACTCTCCGTTATTTTAACAGAGAGAGCCATGATGGATAGAATGATAGATACTCAGATTTGATGATATCAAATATTTGTCCTCTGGGAGTCGACTTTGTTCCCTGAAGCAGACAAAAAACAAACAACAAAAAAAAACAGTGAACAAGGCAATGGATTAAGCAAAGTAACTCCATGGCCAAAAGGAACTTAAGTAAAATAATAATAATAAAACAATAATAAATAGATGGATTGCGTTATGTGGCTTATAAACTACCTTTGAGAAACTTTCCAAAAGAAGCATTTAAATCATTCTGGACAGAGACAGCACCCCTAGCACTTGGATGTTTTTGCTGCTATTTGTTAAAATAGTCTGTTTCCTTACTTCCTAGCCACATGTTGTATATGAGGCCTGACTTCAATATCCAGACTAGATATACATGCCAATCTGAGAAATAATGGATCTGATGAAGTCTCTTTAAAAGTCTTCTCATCAGGGTGCCTGGGTGGCTCAGTTGGTTAGGCGACTGCCTTCGGCTCAGGTCATGATCGCAGAGACCCGGGATGGAGCCCCGCATT
The DNA here is from genome assembly GCA_004023965.1 of Spilogale gracilis. NCBI lineage: Eukaryota > Metazoa > Chordata > Mammalia > Carnivora > Mephitidae > Spilogale > Spilogale gracilis. The sequence continues at coordinate 44,868 of PITA01000415.1, read as the reverse complement.
GGGCTCCCTGCTCAGCGGGAAGCCTGCTTCTCCCTCTCTCACTCCCCCTGCTTGTGTTCCCTCTCTGGCTGTGTTTCTCTCAGTCAAATAAATTTAAAAATCTTAAATAAATAAATAAACAAACAAACAAATAAATAAATAAATAAAAGTCTTCTCATCATTAAAAACAATCAAACAAACAAACAAAAATAAATAAATAAAACTGAAACTTCTCAGACTTTGTTTTGTCTTGGTCAATGAGAACCATGTGGTTTCAAATCAAGAAGGAAATTGCCAGCAGGTCCAAAATAGTAGGGAAAAGAGAAAAGAGTAAGAAAGGGCAGGAGAAGCCTCCTCTGAGAGAGTACCAGATGGACAGAATCAAGTTCAGGTTGAAGAGAAAGATGGCGGAAGAGAAGCAACAGCAGACAAAGTCAAGAGTCATGGGTTCAAATCCTGAGCTTCTGTCCTATTCATTTGTTCAAGTCTGGGAGCCTTTCTGAGCCTAGGTTTCTCACCTGTACAGCAGGCATAATACTCACTCTCAGGGCTTTGAGGATCAACCAAAATAGGAAAGGTAAAAATATTCCGTGAGCTGTAAATGCCAGAAAATGTTTCTTTGCAGGTGTGATCAACAAGAATTAGCATTTTCTGAGAATTTGTGGCCATCCCCACCCCCGAGCCCATGGCACCCATCTGCCTGAGAGGTAGCACCCCCCTCCTGTTTTTCCCTTCCTCTGTCCTGCCCTAGCATCTCCGCGGCACCCTCCAAGGAGTCCATCTTCCCCTAACTGGCTCTTTGGGCTTTTCTGAGGCAGAATTAGGATGAGGATGACGAGGAGAAAGCAAAAAGGAAAAAAGGAAAAGGGGAGAAAAATGGCTACAGCCAATTTATATATGAAAGTGCTGAGGGCAAGGGAGAAGCAGGAGAGAAGGCATGGTGCATGTCCCACAAAGAGGGATTTTTTTAGCTAATTTGACAGGAGAGGCACTGGTGTCATTGCAGCATTGAGAGAGTTGACTGAAGGAAAGGAGTTGCTGTAGATTTGTATTTCAATGCTATCACAGATTTCCAAAATCCAAATAGAGAAGAGAATTCCTTTTTAATTACTTTTGGCTTTGAAAATATGATTCTTGAACAAGATGCAGCTTCCAGCCTGAGCCATATGGGACACTGGTTTTATAAGGATTATAAACGCTAGCTGGTTGGACTGAGGAGTTTGAACTTATCAAGGTATAAACCTGAAGTTATTTTGTTTTTCTGCTAAGTGCTACCAACTGTGCTCTGCCAAATCACCTAATTTTTCTATAGATGAGTGATCATCCTGTGTGATACCTCAGCCTGATTCCAGGACTTGTTAGTCACTTTCAGTTATAAAATGATCCCATGTGGGTAACAAGATGTAGTCCTTAGAGCTTAAGAACTTGTATTCAATTCAGAGCTCCCCCCTTCCCTGGGCAGGAGCACTGTGGCTCTGTGGTACATAGGGAATATGATCTGCTCTCTCTTTCCCATACTTCCTTCTTCCCTATGCTTATTCCTCTCGTGTTCCACAGGAAGGAGGCACAGAAAAGGGTTATTTCCTAATGTGACTGCACTGGCCAAGTGACTGCCTTTTGTGCAAAAGCCCTTCTCCCTTACATAAATACCTCTCTATCGTGGTTTAGGTGCCTGATCTTTCTCATGGTCCTGATCCCTAATGAGGCTGTTAGAGGTCTCCACTGGCCCCATGAGGGGAGACTTTATCCCTGTTATTCCCCCTGCTTTGGCGGTTCCTTGAGAAATGCAACTATATACAATATACATCACTGATCCCCAGCAGCTGCTCTCGAATGTGTGAGTGCCTCTACCCCACACTGGAGAGGTCTCCCAAAACCCAGTACTCCCTAATCTCACCCATTCCCCAGATTTTCAGCTCTACAGTTTGGAAGCATGATGGCCCATCTTCAATTTGGGAACTCAGGAAGGCAACTTGTTCCCCCTTCATGCCAGAAACAATATACCATCTCTCCTCTGTGCTTTTCCCCCCACTCAGCTAACACTCTGGCAGATTGACAGACCCAGAGGTTCTGCAGACAACCAACCAAGGAACAAGATGCTAGTCTCCCTTGCTCTCTCAGCTTCTGAAAAAAAGACCAGGTAAGTACTGCCCACAGGGGAGGAAAGATGTGTCAGCCTCTTCAGCAATGTGTGTTGGTGATCATGGACTCTGATGCAAGACTATCTGCAGTCCAGTCCTAACTTTATCATTTACTCACTGGGTGGGCTGGTTATTTTTCTAATTTTCTATCAGCAACGAATCCCGTTTTCCATGGGTGCTCCATGGCACCCCATGAAGCTGGCCCAGTAGTCTACAAACTACATTTGCAGATTTTTTGCCAGGTGGCTTACCACTTTATAGGTGGCAATAAATGAGGAAGGGAAACTTACCCTTCTGTTTCCAGATGCTGTCTACAACACTTCAGCAGTGGAAGACAGCTATGGCTCCAACCTAATTCTTCAGGCCCTCATGGCATCAGCGTATCACACCCTCTCAGCAATGCTAGTAGCAGCCATGATGGTGCCCCCTCCAACCCTCATTATGAGTACCAGCTGGCTTTTCTCTTTTGTTGCCCTGAGTCTCAACCAAGCCTTCCCAACTGCATGGTTGGCTGTACCCCCATGAGAGCTCAGAGCATCATCCGGCCATGCCTCCCACAGAGGTCTGAGCACTAGACCCTCAAAATTCCCTTCCAAGACACTTGCCTTGCAGAATTTCCTCCCCCAAACTCCCAGCTTCTGGTAACACTTCTTCTTCCCTCTCTAGTAATGACTGAATCCTACCCCAGGAGATTCTTAATTAATTGTTCTTAGTTATGGCCTGGGATCAGTACTTTTAAACACACTATTATGCTTCCAAGGTAAAGAACCATTGCAATAGGCCATTTTATAAGTACTGAGAAAGTTTTATGCAGATGCATCCACATCTTATCACACTAGTTCTCTAAGACCATCAGCACATTTGCAAAAATGTTGTTCACAGGTAAGGTCAAAGCAAGGATGGCTGTGTAATTAATTCTTAAAGTCAGAAGGTAGTTATTGAAATTCCACACGCCCAGCACTATATTGGGTACTACTCAGGACACAAAGAAGTGAAAGACATGGTCTTTGATCATCAGATAACTTAATTTAGTTAGAGAAGTCAAGATTAATACTCACGGAAAAAGAAAGAACTATACACAGACATAAGACAGCAATTAGCATGAAAACACAAAATACAACAGGGATAGTTCAGGTTAGTGTTAAAAATAATCCTTTTGGGACTCCTAGCTGGCTCAGTCGGTGGAGCATACCGGTCTCGATCTTGGGGTCATGAGTTCGAGCCCCATGTTGGGGCTAGAGATTACACTTTAAAAAAATGTTTAAAAACAAAAACAAAAAAACAATCCTCTCTCCTTCAAATCTCACCGAAGCAGGTGAACACACTTATGTCCACCTATAGGCTTCAGACCCTCGCCATCAGAATCACGGGGGCCATTTCTATTTTAAGATTCCCAAGCTCTACCCCATTGTCTCTGACTCAGAGGAGGCTAACGATCACATTTTAACTCTCCAAATGATCTCAGAAGAGGTGGTTTCCAACCATATGTAGGAAAAAACTCTGTCCCATTACTCCATCCCATTTTTTTAGCAACCAGTGCCCTGCCTCTGGGATTCAAGCATCTGGCCTCCCACTCCATTGGCCCCTGCCCTTACTTGAGCTCCCGAGCTCCTTGTTACAAGTTATCTTCAGTATCAAACTGCTCCTTCAAGACTTGACCAAGAACTCCACCACTGATCCCACCCTAATTTCTGTTCTTTCCTAATCATTGCTGAATTTGGATCCTACCAAGCCCACTTACTTCCAGAGCCTTTTCCAGTGTGTCTTACCTGCCACCCCCGGCCTTACCCCCATGCTCCTAGTATGTCTCTGAAGCTCACAGCAAGGCTCCTTCATGACCTATGGGCTAATACCCTCTGAGATTCTGGAAAGTGGAGTTTACTCTATACCTTGCAATTTGGAACAGAGTCTAACTAATTGGTTATCACTGCAACCAAAACCCATAGCCTTAGATTCATCAACTGAGAGCTTTGAACTAACCAGCTGAAAGCAGGAATACATATTCAATTATAGAAATTACCAAATTATACCCCTCCCCATTGGAAAGGAAAGTAGAAAGAGCTAAGGGGGCTTTGTACAGTTCGGAATAATAATACTACCTATGTGTGACAGCTTATGGTTCACAGAACTTTTCATATGTCTTAACTCTGTTGACCCCTTTAACAACTTTGTAAAGGAGGCCATGACGTGATGTCATTTTCATCCCCACTTTATGATTGAGGAAACTGAGGCCCTAAGGCCAGCTTTAGAAGACTATGACCTTCCTGAAGACTCTTTGGTCATTGACTAACATTCATCAGGGTCCTCATAAGTCTCCAGAAGGGCTAAGGAGCACCAAGCCAGTGTCAGACAGGTTACACCTATTATCCTTCTCCTCTCCCCCTGGCTCATTCCTCCTCACACCCAGTAGCTTCCCCGCTGTTTCTCTAACAGGCCAGACCTCTCCTGCCTCAAGACTCTTATCCTCATTTGTCTCCCTGCCTGGAAATAGCTCCCTCCAGCTACCCACAGGACTGGATCCCTTCTTTACTTCTTCCCAGCCTTTAGTTATATATTCCCTTCTCTGTGAAGCCTTTCTTGACCAACATATTTAAAATTCCAATTCCTCACCCCCAATCCCTACCCCTTCACTGCTGTTTTTCTCTTTTTCTCCATGGCACATATCACCATTTGACACAATATTCATGTTCTTTATTATCTATCTCACCCACAATAGTATATAAACCTCATGAGCACAGATTCTTATCTGCTTTGTTCACCGCACAAAGTAGGCAGTCAATAAACATTTGTCAGATATGTTATATCATCTAAGCCTTCAGCACCCCTGCAAGATAAATGTTATTAGTTCCACTTTAGAGCTGAGGAAACAAAGACAAAGAGAGAGAGTTTAAGTGATTTTTCCTAAATCTAGAGTTGCCAGATTTAGCAGGTTAAAACATAGGATGCCCAGCTAGATCTGAGGATCAGAAAACCAAAAAATAAAGTTTTAATATAAGTATGTCCCATGTAACATTTAGGGCATAACTTACAGTAAAAATCTGAAAATTTATCTGAAATTCAAATTTAATTTAGCATCCTGTCTTTTATCTAACAGCCTTACCTCCAGGTAAGAGACACTACAAATAAGAGACAGAACTGGGAGTCCCACCCAGGTTTCTTTGACCACAAAGCCCTGCTACCACCTCACATTCTGAAAAAAGAGGCCAGACAAAGACAGATGTAGCTATCCCCTCAAGGACTACTGATGAAGAAAGCACCTTCACATGCCTTGCCAAAAGTTTTGGTCATAGTCTGATATAGCCGTACCAACTCAAGAGGGAAAAAAAACCACTTCATTCTCCTGGGCTGTCAGTCTTATAGCTTTCATAAGCATTAAATTAATTTAAAAATCTAGAGCCTCTCAATGGAATTACAGTCCTCTAATTCAGTTTTCTGTTACTTATTCTGTATTAATAATCCCATTCTTTGACTAGCCATTGGATAGAGAGGAGTTGATCTCATAAAATTTTAAAGTAAACCTGTTTCAATCCTAGGAGGGCCCACTGTGACAGAACCTATTACAGAAGATTGACAAGAAAATATTTGGGTAGCCAGGACATTCTCTGGAGCAGCATAAGATATTTAAATGATTTACTTGCAGTGAGGTGATACTTCTAAGAACGGCTGGCATAAAGAAACTTTTTTCCTGTGGATAAGATGACCCTCAACCAATCATGTAGGGAAACTAACCAAATCTAATGGTGTTTAGCTTCATCATCCCTCATTTAGATTTTCATTAGCAAATATTTTTCCTCACCATTACTAGATATCATCATTTCCTAAGTATGAAGCTTATTTTAAATGTGAAGCATCTGGAATCTTAGAAAGAGCAAAGTTTAGATCTCATGATTGCTTGAAGAATTTTAGGGTTCCAGGGTGTTTCTGGGTCTTTCCTATGTAGACTTGGCTCTAACCAACGTGCTTAATTAATCACAAAACTCTGCATAGACCCAACTGAGCTAGGACTGATGCACAAAGGACCTCGGGAAGGCACTCCACATGTCAAGCAGAGTGTGGGATGGCCTGTAAGGCACCCCCTGTAGAATTAATCACATCTTGCTCTTTTTATGAGCCCAAGAATTTTTTTTCCACAGATGCTAGTTTACTGTGAAGACATTTAAGTTATTCCTCAAGGTAAATAACAAGTTCAGAACCTCTTATGAACTATATTTTATTGATTCTCAGAACATTCTGGTAGCATATAAAAGATGTAGTAGTTCTTGTCTTCCTATCATACATTTCCTCAACTTCTTCTAAAAGCACGTGTGTGCATATGCGCACACATGCACACACACACACACACAAACACACCTCCCCCCCCACACACACACTATTTATACACAAAACCCAGCCTGCCAATCTAAGCCCTCATCCCCCTCCTCAAGGTGATTGTTGGGGATGGGCATGTGACCAGAAATGGACCAATCAGAACGTCTCCTTGAGATTATCTAATTGATGCTAGCAAAGAAGGCCTCGTGCCTGTTAGACTTCATAGTTAGAACAATATAAACCAAGGCTAATGGTGATGATAATCTCTTGCGATAGGAAGATACCTGTCTGCCACAGGAAAGAATGAAACCAAGCAAAGACAGGCTGCACAGAGTGAGAGGGTCCTAACGAAATTAAGTCCTCTGATCCGTTCCCAGGCTCCAAAGCTGTTGGTTTCTTCCCTAAGCTCTTGCTTTATACTCCATAAGCTGACCCAGAATCCTTCCAATAAAGACTTTTTTCCTGTAATGTAAGTTATTTTGACCTGAGTTTCTCCCTCTTGCCACTAGTGAGATCCAGATTAATATACAAGGAGAAAATGCTTTTTCCATTTTATAAATAAGAAAAATTAAAGTGCCACAGGTTATGTGGCTTAACCTTAACTATAAATATAACATTAGATTTTGAAATTGCTGCTACTCATCTGAAAACTAATACTTGCAACACACCTCTCCTATAGCACTGACTTTCAGTCTTTTACAATTCACTGTAAAAAAATTTATTTTACACTGTGTTCCAGTATATACATATGTGTGTGTGTGAAACAAAAATTTCACATAATACTTACCCTTATTAAGTATGATGCATTCCTTTATTCTCTATTCTATTTCATTTTTTCAAATGCTGTTTGTGACCCACTAAATTGATTTCACCTCCTACTAAGCTGATTTCCCAACCCACTAGTGGATCCAAAATTGTAACTGTTTAAAAAAAATTATACTATAGCCCTTTTCACAATATATTGCTAATTAAATAATCTTTCTCCCCACTATAAATTTCCCTTAGGTGAAACTCTAGAATATGTAGATTAACTTGTATATTCATTTTGACTTCAGCATATGTAAATTCCAAGTCATTCCTACTAGGAATGATTAGAAAAAGAGAATATTGGGGGATGGAAGGAAAAGGAGGGAAGGTGGTAGAATCTAAGAGCAGGTTTTTACCATCAAGCCACCAGAGAGAAAGGGAGTGATTTTATATAATGCCAACCTGGCCTTAAGTCACCTCCTATGTCTATCTATCTCATCACAAGCTTAATTCAAATCAGAGTTCTTGGTTTTCCCTCTTTTCCTTATGCTCTAGTCTTCTGGTCTCACTATGGCACCACCATTGACGAGAGTGTTCAAACCGAAAGACCATTCTCCAAACTAAGCTCTGACTTCAAAACATATCCCAAGTCTAAGAGCACTTCCACTGAGAACACTTAAACAAGATGCATCATCATTCACTTGGATTTCTATGATAGCCTCCTAATCCTCATCCAAAATCCACTCATTCTCCCACAATATGGACTCCATAGAGGTGCCAGAGTGATCTTTAAAAAATATGAATCAGATTATGTCACTCCTCACTTAAATTCCCCCAACATCTTCTCCTTCATATTTAAAACAAAATCCAAAACTCTTCCCATGATTCCCTTCCCTGTATCCAAACTCATGCTTCTTCAGTTCTTTACCTCTTTGGTCTCCTGCCATCTTGCTGTTGGATGCACGACAGTCCTTCCTATCTCAGGACTTTTGTACTCCCTGTTTCTTTTGGCTAAAACATCTTTTCCCCAGATCTTCTCATTTCTATTAGGTCTCTGCTCAAATTTCATGTCCTCAAGGAAGCCCTCCTCGAGTAGCTCCTGTCTCCCACCATTCTCTATTCTTCCCCTGCCCTATTTTCCTGTATTGCACCTACCTCTACCTTAAATTATATTTTTGTTTATTTGTATAAGGTCTACCTCCCTCACCCAAATGTAACTTTCAGGAAGGCAGGTGTTTACTACTGACTCCCTAAAGAGACCATCTTGAATGAGCTATTGACCAAGCAAAGCCAAGGTCACTGCTTGCACCAAAGAAAAAAGTCCAGTGCCTTGACAAGTCTTACTAGCATCTCAGAAGGGAGAAGTGAAAATCACGTCTTTTAAATTTGGGGAATTTCATTTAAGACAAGAATTTCAATGCAGGTGTCCTGATTGGAACTGAGTAAAGTTTGTGACAGAACAGTTTATGATTGGTGGGCTCAGTGGACAAGGGTTTTGAAGAGATTCTTGAACAGTATTGGATAAGCTAGTCAAGTATTATTCTGAGAAAGAGCTATTATTAGCCTGATGAGACCTGATTTACTAACCTTTCATTCTGACAGGAAAAAATAGATTTCCACAAGTTCCTAAAACAATAAATTTACAGTAGTTTCCCCTCATACACAGGAGACATGTTTCAAGACCCCAGGTGTATGTCTGAAACTGGATAGTTCTGAACCTTATATATACAATGTTTTTTCTATATACATATGTATGATAAAGTTTAATTTATAAATTAGACACAGTAAGATATTAACAATAACTCATAGTAAAATAGATCAATATGGCAACCTACTGTAATAAAAGTTATATGAATGTGGTCTCTCTCTCAAATATCATGCTGTACCCACAGTTCTTCCTGTGATGATGCAAGATGATAAAATGCCTACAGGAAGAGATGAAGTAAGGAGCATGACACAGGCAACATAACCTCAGGTAAGGCTACTACCGACTTTCCAATGATAAGTTAGAAGGAGGATCATCTGTTTCTGCATAAAACTGAATTGAAACCACAGAAAGCAAAACCATGTATAAGGGAGGTCTACTGTATTTGCTAATTCATCTTTCTGGACAAAAATTTTCTGGGATAGTAAGGTCATCTCTTTTTTAAAAAGATTTATTTATTTGTTTGAGAGGAGTAAAAGAGGGTACATGCAGTGGGAGAGAGGCAGAGGGAGAGAACCTCAAGAAGATGCCTCACGAGCATAGAGCCCTGGCCAGTGAGGGGGGGCCGGGGGGTGTGCTCAACCTCATGATGCTGATATCATGAGCTGAAATCAAGAGTCAGACACTTAACCAACTCAGCCACCCAATCACCCCAAACAATAAAGCCATCTTAATGCAGTCTTATTTCTTAATCCCATTAAGCTGTATAGCTGTGTATGGTTTTATATATAGGAATCTCGTTTATCTGACTTAATAACATAAAGTGCTTAGAACACATAGTAGGCACTCAACAAATGTTTACTGCTGTTGTTCTATAGTTATGGAAAGTTTCTTTCAGGTGCACAATAAATGTTTGTTGAATTGGTTAATTACTTATTATGGTTGGGAGAACAGAAAAAGAGCTAAATCAAACATGATATATAGCAGTGGTATGTCCTGCTATCTCCTTATGGGCTCTGGCATAACATTACTATAGGCAAAGATACTGGGAAGAATGTCAGAGAGAAATTCTCTGCTATAATGAACTAAGTAGATTAAATGAAGACTCCCCAGTACTATCTCTACGTCAAACATCCTTGTGCTGTGGACCATGATGGAACCTCATGATGGAATCAGAAGTTAAAAATATAAAAAATCAATATTGTTGACTTTGAGGTGGGAGATCAGACACACCATAATTGGGCCCTTCCATGCATCTACAGCAAAGTAAACACCTGTCCATATGTCTCGTTGAAACTGCAGGCGAAGAGAGATTCTGAAAGTTTCCTATTAAGCAAGGATAGTGAATGGAAATTGATTTTGCACTAATAATAATGTAAGATGTGCAAAATGCTATATGTGGTGTCAAGTATAATTTTTCATAGTTGAAAATAAGACTCTCATACTAATATAAAGTGAGCACCTGTCAAAGATTTATTAACTCATTTATGAGGGAGACAGTAAGTAGGTAAATTCAGTCCAGAGAGCATTTTGAGAAATGGGGTATTTATAGGCATTTAAAAAGAAATGTTAGAATTAGATTGCAAGGTTAGATACAAAACAGACTTAAGTTCCACAAGACAATAAAAACCATAACCTTTGGGGTCATCGTTGCTACTGGACAGAAATTAGTTGCACCTCTGCCATAGGAGATCTACAGGCTAACATGCAACTTCAGAGTTTGAGCCCTTAATTAACAGTAAACAACAAAGTCAAGCAAAGGCACATCCCCATGATAATCAATTATCCTTAAGTGGCCTTGTAAGATAATGCTCCTATATGTCCTGGAAAGAAATGTCTGATTTCCACGCTTTGAAGAATTTTTCATAACAATATTCTCTTTGCTTCCTGTGTTACCTTCTTTTATTTCCAAGAGTTTTATTTCCATAGATTCCATTACTTTTCATAACTTTCACAGATTCTCCCTATTTGGATCACCAACTCTATTATTCCCATACCATAACAGAGAAGTTTTTTCATTTGTTGAGTTTTTGTCTGCTTGGGGGCGGGGGCAGGGGGTGGATATCAACCTCATGATTGAAAAGGATCACTGGACTTCGTGTTTGTCTCCTTCTTCAGACTACAGGCCCCTCAAGGCTAATACCCAGTCAGTTCAAAAACATCAGCATGGTTTCTCCTACACATTTCTACTCTCTAGTAATGCCTGATATGTATTGGGAACATGCTCAATCACGATGCCTAGACAAATGAACGAATGCAGTTAAGGCAAAAAAATTGTTTTCCTTAATCAGGAAAATGTTACAGAATTACATAACAGTATATTATATAGATTCAGGTTATGAAGGAGTTTTATAGGACAAAGGGGCAGTTTGGCTGGCTTTTAAGACAAAGAGAAATCAGCCTATGAGGAAATGGCTTTGGGGTAAGTCAGAGGTTGTTGCAATCAGCCCTTAGCCCAGAAGATAGTTTTTTCTTCTACCTAAAATAACTGCAGTCTACAAAAATCCCAACCACCACCCTTAGGGGTGGGTCTTAAAAGAGTATTGCATTCCAGAGCTGATCCTCCCGGTTTCTGGGGGTGGGGGTTCTGTCATTAAGGAATTTTCCCCGTAACTATAAAGCAGAAATATTATAATAGAATTATGTGTTTGTTGTATTTTTCCTTATGTTTTATTTAAGGATTTGGAATGGCTTCGAATAAAAGATACAGAAAAAGGTAAATTTTTTTCTGGTGGAAAAAACGTCATAAAGGAAAATAGGTGCCTTTACCAGAAAACTAGCCTTGAGCGACCTGATAGCCAAAGCAAGAGAGAAAATTTTACAATTTGCATAAATCCGATTTTCTGATAAGGGAAAATCAGAAGTTTTTCACTAGCACTGAGTTAAACAAAAATTTACTTTGCAGACTCTTGTAAGGGGACATCAGATAGTCAAACCCTTCAACACAAGTTTTGCAAAAGATGAACTTATGCTCTTTATATTTCTATGTTTCTGGTATTGTTGTTTTCTAAAAGCTAAGTCCACATTGTAATATCTTATATAGACAATATATCCAGATATGCAGCATTTGGTTGGTTGACCCAAATATAAAGATATAACTTAGAGAATTTGCAGAAATGAAGCTGGAAAATCATTTGGTTTTCAGATATCAATTATTTGATCCACACTTTGACCAATGCTAGGTAAGCAGTCCATTCAAGACTGAGATATGAAATGTTAAAAGGGCAGAGATACATCCTATGAATCTTTGTATTCTCTGTGCCCTGCATGATGCCTGGCACATAATAGGGACTCAATAAATACTTGACAAACAGTACTAGTCACTGCTGAACTGTTCTCCATACTGGAGAGCTTCCAGGGACCATGAAGTAGCAGAGTTGGCCTTGAAGAAAGGATTCCCGTCCAGGTCTGAGTAGAAGAAGGGTCTCCTCTCTGCCTGTGTCAATGAACCTAATCCATCTCTTCAGGTTCAAGACTCACTAAAGTTATACAATGATACTTTTATCCATACTTTAGTAATAGAGGTAAGTTACAGTTCAAAACCTCCATGTAGCTTATTCCTTAATAAGGATTTAGTTCTTGTCAACAAATCCTTTGCTGTTGTAGAAAAGTGGCAAAAAGTTTTTCTTTAACTGTATGAGGGAGTCCAATGGGTGCTCCTACAGTACTCCACCCTAATCAGTGGAATGGGGACTGTGGGCTCAGAGCACTGGGGTTCTCAAGCAGGCAACTATGATAACACCAAGATCAAGGTGATTCCAGTGACCCATTTCAAAAAATGATATGCCACACAATCAAAGTCACTGTCCCAGGGGCCTCCAGTGATTTCCTTGGTTCAAAGGATCCTGTATATGTGTACAGGTCTGATTTTCTGGAAATAACCTTTGATCATGCTGCCCCTTTGCTCAAAAACATTCTCTGCTAGGGGAGAGAAAACAAACCCCACAAGTGAGTTAAGACCTGGAGGACAATGAGGACATCCCTCAAGGACCATCCCACGGTTGGGTCTGTGCCCTGATGGAACATCCAGTAAGCTCCTGGACCACAGCCCGAGCAGAACACAGGCTAAACCATTTGGGACAGTAAATAGTGGTTTTGGAAAACCACAAATATTCTGTTGTGTGTCTTCTTGCTCTATCTTTTTCTTAAGCATTCTGGAGGGGCAGAAAAGGCAGGATTTTCCTGAGAGTGTATCAGCTTGATGAACACACCAATGAAAATGCTGTCCATTTGTAGATAAATTACAGTTTCCTATATACTCAGCACCACACCTGTGGATCCTAAGACAGAAATCTAAAACAGTGCTTCTCAAACTATCCCTGCTGATGAACCACTTTATTTTTCTCTTTCCAATCCATTCCAGACCAACCCTTTTGTAAAATGATGAACTGTTTCTTTGTTTCATTTCTGTAATAAAGATGTACAAAATATAAGCCCACATTTTTTATTATTATAGTTCAACAGATCAAAAAATAGGTTCAAATTGCTTTAAAAACTTCCAAATATTTTCTGTCAAAATCCGGACTTGTCATATACCACTAACATTCAAGAGCTGCCACCAGTCAGCTACAAACTCCATAGCACTGGTCTAAAAAATGTGCTGGAAATCTTCTTAGGACACCAGAAAATCTCCCTTTCTTTTCCATTCTGGGCCCTATGCTTGAGAAAAAATCGCTCATGCAAGAAACACAAAATTCCTAATGATTTTTTAAGAGGGGATAAGAACATATCAATAAATCACATGGGTTTTTGGACAAAAATCCAGCTTACACATCATGTCAGTTTCACTAACCTCTATCTATCACTATATCATCAAGAAAATGCCAATATTTGGGAAATAGGTGATCTGTTCTCCAGGGATGTATTAGCAGTTAATTCCAATTACCATACTAACAAGTGGAGAGAGTCTGAACTTATTTAAGAACAACATATGCTTTGATCTAAGGCAATTCCCAAAATAAAAGCATCCATCCATTCCAAATAGAAGTCATCTTCCACTTCCCCTCCTGCTGTGAGTCTAAGACATTTTGGCCATTTGGTTCAAACCATGAGCAGGGAGCATTTTATGTTCCCGTCCATACCAAAGGTTATCCAAACTGTTCAGCATATTTTATTTTCCTTCAGCAGGTAGAAGAGCCTGGGCATGCATCCTTACCCATTAATTTCTTCTAACACACATTGGGACAACTCTCCTCTGTTTACCAAACTGTTTTCTCTTCTTCTTAAGTTAGTTTCATTCCTCTTTGCTGTTAGGTATGGCCTCAGGACAGAGTTCTGGATGACAGTGGATAGAAGAAAGGCACGCAGCACCTCCCAGCCTAGCCCTGAACAATCCCCCATCCCTGGTCCTTCATACTCTTTTCCTTCCCTCCTCATCGCCCCCCCCAGAAACCTTGGGAGCCACATGCTAAAGCTGTAGGAGCCACAAACTGGGGGAGCCAGGGTCCCTGGACCAGGGTTTGAAGGAGACTCTCCCCAGTCAGGAACTTTCACTCTAGACATTAAATGGGCAAGAAATCCAACATGGGGTTATGCTATTGAGATTTGCTGGTTTGAGTATTAGAGTAGCTAATGATATCTTCATTAATATGCCTTCATAATCAAAGATATTAACTATTTTTCTCCACCCTTGTGCAAGATTGGCTGATGAATTAGAATGTCTTCCTGTACCAATGCTTGTCACAATCCATTGCATAGGCCTGCTCTGTATCTAATCACTTATTCAAAATTATCTATTGGCCACCTACTGTATGTCATCATTGGGTACAAGTATCACATCACATTTTAAGGATCCCTTAAAATGAGACCCAAGAGGAACCATTCTTCAAATTTGGTTTTAAAGTGACTCAGTTTCAAGCTATAACTATAAAGCAGAATGTACCTGTAGACTCTTAAATGCCCACCCTCTTTCCCCAATCTATACCTCCCATGCCCCACCTCCACCCCTGTGTTCCTGGATGTCGAAGCAGAGGAGGAGCTCAGGCTGTATGATTTTAAAGAAAGAAAACACCAAGTCCCCCAGGAGGTTTCCTCGCTCACCCTCAATCTGGATCAAGAATTTCACAAGGACTTCAGTCTGGGTGGATATCATTTCCATAAGGCTGGTGACAATGGAGAGACACAGGGAGGGAGAATGGCTTGCCCTTGTGAAATGAGAGATTTGGGTTCTTTTTTTAGGTGATCCCCTCTTCTGGGTCCTCAAGTGACTCTCATGGAACACCAGGA
Organism: Spilogale gracilis; assembly: GCA_004023965.1. Classification (NCBI taxonomy): domain Eukaryota; kingdom Metazoa; phylum Chordata; class Mammalia; order Carnivora; family Mephitidae; genus Spilogale; species Spilogale gracilis. Next base: position 29,823 of record PITA01000415.1, on the reverse strand, counting down.
TTATTTATTAAGGCTGGCTTGCTTCTCCTTAGTGGTTCAGGACACTAAGACGGAACTTAAGAGAGAGGGGCCAGGAGTTTGATCACATATGTGAGTATGCCATTCCAAATTCTAGACTTGGATGGAATTTACCTGTGTTCTTTAGTCCAGATTCAACTCCCCAACAGGCAAGCCACACCCCTGTCATGTCTCGTCATGCATCTGCCTCTCAGCGGCATGCTCTGCAGTCTGCAAAAAGTTCCATCACTTAGTATGAACCTTCCCACACAGCTGAGCAGCTCCCTTGCACACCACCACATTTGTTTACTTGAAATGGAAAGTTGGGATTTGCAAATCTATTTTGATTTTATTTTTTGTAAGTAAAAAATTAAGCTTAGATGAATATAACCCAGGATATTTTATTCTTTCCTGCTCCTCCCATCCAACCTGTGGTCCTATTTCTCCAAGGAAAGATTCGTTTATTGTCCCACTGTCCCACCCAGACTGCTCCCTTCTTTACTGTTTATAAAAACACTGCTGGGAAATTAAAACAAGAAATGCTCTTTTCCAAAGACACTGAAGTACATCTAAACTTAGGCAAATGACGTTGTTTTAAATGATATTGGAAAGTTGGAGCTGAGTATACTGCTGGGCTGGCACCGTGTAAATGGTTAATTATGATGGTGGAGATGATGGAGCCATCCACTGACCTGTCAGAAAAATGCAAGAGAAAAACTTCAGTCCGCAGACCACGGACCCAGCTCGGGGACCAATGCTTGCTCGCTCTGAATATGGATTTCAGGACACTTCCAATCATCCTCCATCTGCAGGATTTAAGCCCCCAAGGCCAGAACCATCTATTTTTCACATTTGATTTGGGCTGGGATCTGGGGCTGAAAGCAGATCTCATTCCCCCTTCTCCTCACTACCCTCCCTTGCGCCTCTGTAGCTCTGTTATTTCTCCTATTAATATCTCATCAACATCGGGCAGGTGCTTCCTGTACGGAGGTTCTTCATTAGCAAGTTGTCAATGGGACAGAGAGTCAGATCCCCACCGCTGAAGGAAATTGGCATGAGAGCTGTAAGAGGGGGCCTGAGAACCTGCTGCATGACGTCTACCCTTTCTATCGGGTCTGTGTTTTCCCAGCAAACTTTAATTTGGATTCACCTATTTGACTTCAGAGAACTTCCCTGGAACTTCCTCCTTAAGCAAACATTTTTTCTCAAATTAAATCTATTTTTTTGCTCAATGTAATATCTGAATCAGCAGTTTTTAAATACTCAATATATCTTTAAATGCCAACAGACAACAAGTATAGCAGGTGTTTAATTGTGGTTTAAAGATCCACATTGTTCACATTTTACAATCACAATTAAAATTAAGCAATAACACCAAAGGAGTTCCGGTATACGGCAATAATACTTACCCGTATAGTGAAATTGATAAGGATCCAGATATAATGATGCCCATTGTAGTAACCCTGTGGTGACTGATTGCTATTCTGCTGTTAGCAAACAACCAAGAAATACTTTATTTTTTCAGAATTATCAATTTGTTTCTAGGGTATGTGAACAATGGAAACCTTAAGGGAGAACGCAATAGTTAGTGAGGTATTAAAACAGTTATATAACTAATAAAAACACTAAATCAACTTAGATATGCAGCAGTGTGTCATTTCCATTTTAATAAAAAAGTACATTATTCTCTTCCCGAAATTACAAAATTTTATTTTTTTTTTACTCTGTGCCAACATATTTGGAAAGTAAAAAAGTCATAAATCTACGGTTTCTGGAATTGTCATTTATGTGATTCTCTAGTCCTTAAAAAAGATAGAATAAAAACAGACATTTTCATAAAACGATCGATTTGAAAAATTATTTGCATTCACTGCTTGTGATTTTTTTTCTTAGGGAGGTTGGAAGGGAGAGCACGGGGACTTATAAATAAGACACATTTGATTTTCCTAGCATCCCGGTATGCTGAGCATTAAGGTCTCTAGATGTGCCTGCTCCAAAGGCCGTGTGCAGAGATACTTTATTTGGAGAAGCCTTCACATTCTCTGCCAAGCAGCCCACACAGTGACAAAGGCCCAAGGCAATGGGTCAGACTCCTGGTCAACGAAATCCAGTTACTGGCCAGATGGGAGACAACTGGGTAATGCATGCGTTTTTCTTCCTCTGAAAAAACAGAGGTGGGCTTATCAGCAGGGGCCACAGGATGGTTTCTAAGCATCTTTGAAAATTCCCATGAGTTTATTGCAAGGGTTGCTAGTGAACACTGCCCCCCAGTAAAGAGCCAAAGTAACTCTTGAAGGATCTAGATGTAGAATTCTAGAACTGCAAAATCATTTGAGAAGACCTGAAGAAGAAGGATCAGAACTAGAAAGGACCTCTGAATTCTTCTAGGGCATTGAGTCCCATTTTTTCACCAAAGTACCCCGGAGCAATGGTCTTTGCCCTGCCTGAACATTGGTATCCCACAGAGCTTGTGTGTGTGTGTGTGTGTGTGTGTGTGTGTGTGTGTGTGTGTTGATGCTTTACTCTGGGCCAGTTAAAACCAAATCCCTAGGGACAGAGCATGGGTGATTCTGACACATAAATTCACTTCACCAAGAAATTTGGGAGTGGATCCTTTTACCTTAAAATTTGTGCACATTTTGCAATTTAATCCAATAAAGCATTTTTGTTTTATTAACTTTGTTTTATTAATTACATGGTTTCCTTTTCTCTAAATATTCAGATACAATCAGTGAACCAGGAAAATGTGCCATATTCCCTGTGACTTGCCCTGCACCTGAGAGTGTTAAGAATACCAGAAAAGTAAGGATCTGACTCATTGCGTAATGAAGAAACTGAGGCCCAGAGAAATAAAATCCTTCGGGATTTCTGATGATCCTCTACCATCTGCTCCTTTGTACCATATGTAAAGGGCAACTTAGTGATGAAATACTCTGGATTCCATTCAAAAGAACATAAGGAAATATGAAATGGCTGGAAAGTCTGATAAGAGAACATGCTAACAATGGCAGTTACGATTTACTGAGCCACTGCTAAATATCAGAAATTTGCATATTCATGCATTCATTCAACAAATTTTATTGAATATTATTATAGGAATAGCACTGATATAGCCACCTGGGGATACCACAGATATCAATATGAGATATGATCCCTGATTTCTTGGAACTTCAGGCTACTGGGGGAAACCAACATTCACCAAGAGTCACAGTAATAAGATCATAATAAATAGGTACTAAGAAATAACTAGGACCTGTGATAAGTGCTCTGAAAGGAATTTGGTTTCGTGAAAATGAGAAAGAAAGATGATCTATGCAGGACACTCAGGAAAGAAAGGGACACCTGAGCTGAGAGCATAAAGAGCAAATAGGAGTTCATCAAATGATGGTGGATGAGAGAGTGAGGAAAGAGCATCACTTACAGAGAAAACAGCATGTGCAAAGGTCCTGTGGTGAGAGAAGGCAAAGCACTTTGGAAGACTTGGGAAGGAGTCAGAATGATTGGAACAGAAGCAGATGGGAGGGGCAGGTTAAGGCTAGGCATTTATTAGATCTAATCTTTGTAACCATCTCACATGAAGGTTGTTTTGGATTCCATTTTAAAAATGAGAAAACCAAGGCCCAGAGTTTACCTAGCATAATCCAGGATCACATCACTAGTAAGTGGCTGAGCAGAAATCAGGCATATCTGTTTCCCTGGATTATCCCATTTTATGCCCTGCCACTGCTCAAAAATGCTCAGAGTAAACAAAAGGATCTTTAGATGTTGCCTATCATGCCTCCATGTAGCTAATGTGTCCCCTCTGCATCACATCAATAAGCACCATGCTCAGGAGCTTAGACTGCAGTGTTGAATGGAATGCAAGAGAATGAGCCAAAGTCCAAGAGCAGTGAAACAAAGGGAGGACTGCTATGAAAGAGCTAAGACAGCCAGTGCAATCCTAAAACCTATGTGGAATGTTCGTATTGTTACAAATAACTTTTTTTAGTATCATCATGTTTTTAGCTGCACTTAACAAAAAAAACCTCAACTTTAAATGGTTTAAGCAATGAAGATATTATATTATTTTACATAACATAAGCACCAAAAGAGGATGACTCCTGAGTTGGTTCACTGAGAGACTCAATGAAATCATCAAGGACCAACCTTTTTCTGCCCTATTGTCGTTAGCTTCTTTTCCTCAATGAGCTTCCCCAAGAAAGCTGGTCACAAGAAAAGTGCCACAGTCCAGGTTTCACCTGCAAGCAGGACAACAACCAGCCAGAAAAGGCCATTTCTTCCTGATGTTTCCCCTTCCAAAGTGAGGAAACATTTTCCTAATGTCTCTGCACCAACAGACTTCTCCTCAGATCTCGGTAGCCAAAACTGGGTCATGTGCCCACCCAACATCATTAAATGTCTAGGGCAATGACAAGACCATACTTGGCTTAGACTAATCAGGATTTGCCCCCCTAGGCAGGGATAGTGTCACCTGAAAGGCAATTATATGAACAAAATTGTAATTCTCTTAACAAAATTGTAGGGGGGCTTAGTTAAGGTGATCAATAATATAGTTTCCACTCTGCTTGACTTGTTCAGAAAGAGTCCCACCTTCTAGGCAGACAGAGATTCAGTGACATCAGGTTCGTTAGTGGTGTTCCAAATCAGGCCAATGTGATAAAAAATAAATCAATAAATAGTAGGTAGGAAGAAGACAGTCTAACTTTTTGCATCCTAGATCTCTCCATGTGAGAGGAAGAGAACAAGACCAAATCCTAGGCAGGGGACAACTGTGGCAACTGTGAAGAAGTCATCAAAGCTGCAGACATATCCTGTGTCCAAGTTAACCTGCCACATATGAGGGTAACAGCCACACATTTGGGCCAGCCAACCCTAAACCCATGGACAGAGTTTAGATGATCTCGAGAGTCCATTATCAATCAGTGGGATAAAAATCACTGTGCAATTATTTGGCAAGTCCTTCTCTCTGTTTCCATCTCAGGGGACCAGGGAAAGCTATGAACATTAATTAGGAAAGATCCGTGGCCGTCCTGAGATAAGAGCAGGGCTGGAATCACAACTGCCCATTGTAATTAGCTCTGAGAATAAACAGGCGAGCCACCTAGCACCTTTCCTGAGGTTCAATGGCAAATGACATTGAGACTTAACAACTAGTGAGTGACTCACAAACCACTATCAGACACACACACACAAAAAAGTTTTAAAAGTCATGTGCACCTGAGTTGTAAACAGGACTCCCCAGCAAACTTGTGGTTAGGCGTTTTGTGTAATGGCACATCCCTCGTGCTCTTACAGACATCTCCATTCAACTTGATCATTCTTATAGGGTTAACTCTGAAGTTTTTAGTAAGTATTTTTTTAAAAAAGCTACTCATCTCTAGTTTAGCATGAAATAAAAGTAAAAGCAAGGGTTTAGGGGTCAGATTCAGGTAGAATGTTGCCTCTCCTCTTTCCTGGCTGTGGGACCTATTTGGTGTCCTCAAGCCTCCACTTCCTCCTCTATACTATGGGCATTCCTCTGGTGGAGTTGTGAGGACGGAATGAGAGAATAACAATACAGTGTTACTGACAGTGTGTGACACACAGTATGTACTCAATAGCCACCAGGCTGTATGAGAGCAGAAGAGTCATGCTGTAAACACCACACCAACGAGCAGGATCAGACAGCCACAGGACATGTGGGAAGACATACATGCTCAGGAAAGAAGGATCCTAGGATTAGCAGATCACAGAGACAAAAGCGGCCTCAAGGTAACATAGAAGTACTTTCTCATACTACACTCTAGACAAGTGGAATCTTCTTGTTCCCCAGAAATGTAGGGAGGTTGACATCTCTAGAAAATGTCTATAGGTTCATTCTTTACTTGTAATATTGTAAACAAGCCCTTGAATCCCATAATGTGACATTTCTCACCATTATCACTCTTTTAGGTCTCTAATTCACACACCCATCACACGTTTACTGAGTATGTACTATGGGCCAGTAGCTGTAGAGGTGAGTTTAGGTCTCCAGGCTTGACATTTTACCTATTTAACAGTGACCATAAAGATTAATTACTACTGACCCCATTTAAAAGTGAGACCGTCAGAAAGACCAGGTGTATTTCAAAACCACAGCTGGTGACTTTAGGGATCAGATTTGGACCCCAGTTTATCTATGTTTTGCCACAAAAATGCTGTCAACAAACAACCCCAAATATCAGCAGATTAAACTTACATTCATTTATTCTTAATAATCTGCCAATCAGTGAAAGGCCATTTGGTCCAGCCTGGGCTTGATTCAGGGTGAATCTGCTCCCAGTGCCTACCATCTTTCTGGGAACATCAGGCTATCTTGGCTATATGGTTCTCATGAGCATGGCAGACACCCAGAAGGACAAATCCAGCTGTACAACACCTTTCAAACTTGATTGATCATCCATGCTAAATTCCACTGGCCAAAGAAAGCTACGTGGACAAACCCATTAAGTCAGAGGAGTATACTCGAGCTTTTAGTGACTGGAACTGCCAAATCATATGGCAAAAGGTTGAAGAACTGGGGCCATTCAGGTAATCCACCAGAGTTGGAGTCCGATTTCCAAGCCTACGCACCTTCCTCCATCCCGCCAGCCTACCAACATAAGCAAATAAATACGATGCCCTGTAAATCTCTAATAGAAAGACATCAAAGATGCTGGGAAAGTATGGGGGAAGGGGCATGTTACTCTGCCCAGGGAGGTAGACAAGAGATACTGCAAACAATGACTGCCAAAAGAATGTAATTACATGCCACTGTCTCATGTCTGAGATGAGCGGCACAGGCCTGATGATGCTAAGCTCTGGCCTCGTCAAGTCCATCACAGTGGGGGAAGCCTGGGGCATGGAGGAGGCTTTTGATGACTTGGATTAAACCAGGACACAAGTAACAACTGGAACTGAAACTCTCTGTGGTTTGCCTAAGTCAGGCATCAGCTCGCTGGAGAGATGGACGTTATGATCAGTTAAACAATTTCATCAAACTTCACACTGTAACCCTTGGGTAAAACCAGAAATAATAATTCGTTGGTAGGAGTTTAACAGCTAGAAGTGGGCCCAAAACTCTGACGGAAGAGTGGCATCCAGTGGCCAAGGGTTAATGTGCAATGAGTCACAGCTGCAGGCAGACAGATGCGGCAGTTGCTGGCTAACCACACACACCCCAGGGGAGGTTCAGCAGACCACAAGAAGAGGCAGTCCCCAGCCTGGGGCCCGCAAAGGAGAAGACTCAGTCAACGACAGAGACAGAGAGGGTCACCCTCCTCCTGGAAGAACGTAGCAAACTTCTGAGTTTCCTTCACTTGGGGTGTTCCATTTTTTGGTTAGGGATCTGCATCTCAGACACGTGACATAACTAGAGAACAAGACCACTGAGTGTTGGATTATGTGACACTGATGTCAAGTGCTGTGATACCTCAGGACAATGGTTCTCAAAGTGGACCGGCAGCAACAGCATCCCCTGAGATCTCCGCTCCTACTCCAAGTCTCCTGAGTCAGAAGCTCTGATGGAGGAGCCCGGCCACCTGTGTTTCTGTAAGCCTTCCAGATCATTCTGAGAACCACTGTGTCAGAGCACAAGGGAGAGGTTCCTGAGAGGAAGTACAACTTCAGCTGGATCTTGAAGAAACTAGAAAATGGGAGAGACTTTGTGTAAATCAGCCCAGAAGACAGAGTAGTAAGCATGAGAGTGACCCACTTAAGGACCCCTTAGGTGGCTGCCTGAACAGAGGACAGGCTGATTCAGAGTGGTGGACAGAAATAAGATTAATTATGGGGCGCCTGGATGGCTCAGTCTGTTAAGCACCTGCCTTTGGCTCAGGCCATGATCCCAGGGTGTAGGGTTCGAGCCCCACGTCTGGCTTCCCTGCTTAGCAGGGAGTCTGCTTCTCCCTTTCCCTCAGACTCTCCACTCTGGCCTCCACCCTCCCCCCTTCTCTTGCTTTCGCTTGTTCTCCCACACTCTTTCTCTCAAATGAATAAATAAAAAATCCTTAAAAAAAATAACTAGACTGAGTGAGCTCAGTGTATGGTTTTAGAAAATCTTGAAAACTGGGCACAAAAATATTTGGACTTCTCGCAATGCAAAATAAAAGATTTTTACCTTGAAGAGTGAAAAGGGCAAGAGAATAGTGAGAAACAGGGAGAACAACAACTCACCCGAGCATATCCTCCAAAAGTGGCACTTTCTTTTGAAAAAAACAGTAAAAGGACATAGTGTGAAAACAAGAGGTAGCTGTCAATAAGCCACCCAAACTTCGGTGGTCAGACAATGAGACCCAAAAGGGAGTCCAAAGATGTCACCTTTGTTTAGTGCCCTTCCCTGGGCCTCACCCCACCTCCTGTCTCACAGCACTTCCTCCCCACCATGATGACTACTGTGGGAAAAGAATTTGAAGAAAACTAAGTGAGGCAGCAATATAAAGACCAGTTTGAAAGTGTGAGAGGCATTCTGGTTTTAGAGGCAGCTTCTAAACTCCTTCTTGAGAAACTGCTGATAATTTTGTGTGGATTAAGAACTGAATTTTTTGTCTTAATTAATTTAAATGTAAATTTAAGTAGTCACATGTGGCTAATGGCTACCGTATTGGACAGTATAATTCTAGATCACTGAAAAATTGTGAAAACTTCCCAATTCCTTTTTTTTTTTTTAAAGATTTTATTTATTTGACAGAGAGAAATACAGCCAGAGAGGGAACACAAGCAGGGGGAGTGAGAGAGGGAGAAGCAGGCTTCCTGCAGAGCAGGGAGCCCGATGTGGGGCTCGATCCCGGGTGTCCGGGATCATGACCTGAGCTGAAGGCAGTCACCCAACCAACTGAGCCACCCAGGTGCCCCCGAATTCCTTTTTAAGGATAGCCTTGACCTTCCTTTTTAAGGATATCCTTGACCCCAAGACATGGTAACATGAGCACAAAAGATTATAAGCCAATCTTACTTATATATAAGTAAAAAAACCTAAGTAAAATAAAATTTATTTAATCCAGATAATTATTTTAAATATGCATACACACACGCCCCTTGACCAACTTAAAATTATTTCAATACTTGCAAAAAATTATTAATGTGATTCATTGCATTACAAGTTAAAAAGAAAAGAAGATCTTGATAAATACCAAAAAGCTATCTAATAAAACTCAACATTAATTTCTGATTTCTTTAAAAAATATTTTATTTATTTGAGAGAGAAAGAGAGAGAGAGCATGGGGATGGGGAGACAGAGGAAGAGGGAGAAGCAGATTCTCCACTGAGCAAGGAGCCTGATGTGGAGCTCAATCCCAGTATCTTGGGATCATGACCCAAGTCAAAGGCAGGTGCTTAACCCACTCAGCCACCCAGGCAGCTCAGGGCCTGATTTTTTAAAAAGAAAGAAATTCTTGGGGTGCCTGGGTGGCTCAATGATTAAGCATCTGCCTTCGGATCAGGTCATAGTGCCAGGGTCCTGGGATTGAGCCCTGCGTCAAGGCTCCCTGCTCAGCGAGGAACCTGCCTCTCCCTCTCCCACTCCCCCTGCTTGTGTTCCCTCTCTCACTGTGTCTCTCTCTCTGTCAAATAAATAAATAAAATCTTTTTAAAAAAGAAAAAACTCTTAATAAATCAGGAATAGAAGGCTATTTCCTTAATACTACAAGTAGCTATCAAAAATAAACTATAACCAACTTATTCCTAATGATGAAACACTAGAAGCAGTCCATTAAAGAACAAGAAAAATATGTTCCCAATGATTGTCATGGTTTTGTCAGTGTTTGCCAATGTTATACAAGAGGAAAATAAAATGATATAAATATTTGGAAGAAAGAAATCAAGATCGTTACTTGCAGATGATTTTATTGCCACTGCAAAAACCAAAGAAAATTGACAATTCGAACAAATAGGAAGCATCAGCAAGGATGTCAAACAGGTCAGATTTAACACTATTTCCCTTCCCCACTCCCCGTTTTTGAAACCATCAGAATAAAGACCTGTCTAATCTCATTCATCACTCTATTTTTAGTACCTAGTAGAGCTCTGGAAGATAGAAAATATAATAATTATTTGCTGAATTTATTTATTTGTTTGTTTATTTATCTATTGACTAAAAAGTCTGGAAATCCTGAACATTGGATGTTATCATTTACCCACAGAACTAATTTTTGAACTATATTTGGTAGAATCCTAGTTATCTGGACTGTTAGACCAGAAACTGCAGTTGAGGGCCAGTAGGAAAGGCATAAAGGAGCTCTGGATGAAGCAAAACCTCTACTCTCTCACCTAATTTTTTTATGTTATGGTACTATGTAAAAATATACAAACACTGAGGTTATTCTGTTTTCTAAAGAAATAATTTTAATTACCACCTAGGACTGTGAATATGATCACAAACAAGCTGTATCTTATATACTAAAATGTAAATTTAAATGCCTCACAATTTGTACCTCGACTCCTGGACTCATTAAACTTCTTAGGTTGCTAACGTAGATTTTATCTATGATTTCTCAGAATAGTTTGTTCTGTTTTTCCTTTAATTGCTATAAAACAAAACATCCCACCCATACATTAAATCCATAAAAAAGGACTATTTCACAAATGACCCTCTCACCCTTCACCATGAGATTTGACTCTGAAAAAGAACAAGGCTATTAGAGACTGACTTTCTCTTGTAGCTAGAAACCATATCCTGGGGTACAAATCAAACTTCAGTTAACTTAAAAAAATTTAAATCATGCAAAATATGTTCTCTGACCATAACAGAAGTAATCTATAAATCCGTAACAGCAGAATAACAGGAAAATTTCCACATATTTAGAAATATATTTTTTTAAGATTTTGTTCATTTATTTGACACAGAGAGCAAGAGCACACAAGCAGGGAAAAGGGCAGAGGGAGAGGAAGAAGCAGACTCCCAGCTGAGCAGAGAGACTGATGTGGGGCTCGATCCCAGGACTCTGGGATCATGACCTAAGCCCAACTGAGCCATCCAGGCACCCTTAGAAAATATTTTAAACAAAACAAAATTTTCAGAGAGAAATTCATAATATTAAATTTTTGTGTTAAAGAATTCTCAAGCCTCCATCTCAAGAAACTAGAAAAAGAAGAGCACAATAAGCCTGATTTAAGCAGAAAAATGAAATAATAAAGATTAGAGGTGAAATCAACAAAACTAAAAGCAGAAAAACTATAGAGAAAATAGATGAAACCAACTCAGATGAAATTAACCTATTCTTTGGAAACCACAAACTACCAAAACTCATCCATAATAAAATTGATAACCCAAAGAGTCCTAAAAATATTAAGGAATTAAATTTTAGTTTCAAACTTTCTTTAAAAAAAAATTTCCAGGTCTGGATAGTTTCACTGGCAAATTCCACCAAGAACTTAAAGGAAAACTGACACTAATCCTACACATTCTCTTCCAGAAAATATGAATGGAGAAAACATGTCCCAACTAATTTTACAACTCTAGTGTTAGTCTTATAACAAAACCAGGTAAAGACATTTTAAGAAAAAAAACTACACCCCAGTAGTTGTAATGAAAATAGACAGAAAAATCCTTGACAAAATATTAACAAATCCAATAATTTATAAAAAAGAATACTACATATGGTTTCACTTACTTGTGGAGCATAAAGAGTAATATGGAGAACAGTAGGAGAAGGAAAGGAAATGTGAAGTGGGGTAAATCAGGGAAGGAGACAAAACATGAGAGACTTTGGACTCAGAAACAAATTGAGAGTTTTGGAGGGGATAGGGTAGGGGGATGGGTGAGCCTGGTGATGGGTATTGAGGGCACGTATTGCATGGAATACTGGGTTGTGGGGCATACACAATGAATCTTGGAACACTGAAAAAATTAAATTAAATTAAAAAAATAATAATACTACAACACAACCAAGGGGGTTTATCTTGAGAAAGTAAGACTGGTTTAATATTTAAAAATCAATATAATTCACTACCTTTATAGCCTGTGGTATATAAATAGATGCAGAAAAAAAATTTCACAAAATGAAAGACACAGACACATGACATCTTAAAATCTCTCAGCAAACTAGTAATAGAATGGAAGTTCCTCAAAATTATAAAGGACATCCACCAAAAAATCTGCAGCTAACATCAAACCTAATAAGGTAAGACTGCATGTTTTTCATCTATAATCAGAAATAAGACAAGGATGTCAACTCTGACCATGCCCACTCAATATTGTCCTAGAAGTCCTAGTCAGTGCAATAAGGCAAGAAAAAGAAAGAAAACACATACAGATTGGAAAGGGGAAGATAAAACTGTCCCGTTTACTGACAACATGATTGTGTACACAGAAAATTCCAAGGAACTTATTAAGAAAGAGAGAGAGGGGAAGAGAGAGAAGGAAGAAAGGAGGGAGGGAGGAAGAAGGAAAGAAAAGCTCTTAGAATTAACAAACTTGGCAGGATTGCACTATACAAGGTTAACGCATAAACTATCACATTTCTTTTTCCTTAAGTCCTAGCTTCGTCATCTGTAAAACTGGCAAAGTAACAGAATTTGTCTTTAAGTCTGTGAGAATTGAACAAGTAATATATGAAAATCATATAGTGCTTGTACATTGACAACACTTGATAAAATTTAGCCATCACTTACTATTATTAGGTATACGAAGTAGATGTAGATGCATGTGAAGTTGTTGTGAAAAAGACCTACAGGTTAGAATCTTATTAAGGTCAGTGGATCTAGCTGCTAAAAATCACTAAGACAATCTTGAGACTTCATTCTGAGCTCTGCAGAATAAGAATAGACTATATTAAGCAAATATCAGGCCCCAAATTTGAGTTCTGTGTTCAAGCTTTGGGTGCCACATCTTTTTTTTTAATTACATCATTTTATTTTTTCAGTGTTCTAAGGTTCATTGTTTACGTCCTACACCCAGTGCTCCATGCAATACGTGCCCTCAATACCCACCACCAGGTTCACCCATACCCCCATCCTCTCCCCTCCAAGACCCTCAGTTTGTTTCTGAGTCCAAAGTCTCTCATGTTTCATCTCACTCCTCAATTTACTCCACTTCCCATTTCCCTTCCTTCTCCTACTGTCCTCCATATTACTCCTTATGCTCCACAAGTAAGTGAAACCATATGATACTTGACTTTCTCTGTTTGGCTCATTTCACTCAGCATAATCTCCTCCAATCCAGTACATGTTGCTACAAAGTTGGGTATTCATCCTTTCTGATGGAGGCATAATATTCCATTATATATATGGACCACATCGTCTTTATCCATTCATCTGTTGAAGGGCACCTTGGCTCTTTCCACAGCCTGGTAATTGTGGCCATTGCTGCAATGAACATTGGAGGTACATATGGCCCTTCTTTTCACTACATCTGTATCTTTGGGGTAAATACCCAGTAGTGCAATTGCAAGGTCATATGGTAGCTCTATTTTTAATTTTTTAAGGAATCTCCACACTGTTTTCCAAAGTGGCTGCACCAACTTGCATTCCTGCCAACAGAGTAAGAGGGCTCCCTTTTCTCCACAGCCTCTCCAACACTCTTAACAGGTACATTGAGAAAACCAGCAGCCTCCTAATGGAGTATGAGCAGAAGGATGAAGATTTACAAAATCAAAAATGTGCCAGGATTGCAGCAAGAAGGGGTGCTTACAGTGGCAATACAAGGCTTAAGAATTGCAAGATCGCGATCACAAATACCTGCTACGGGGAATGGTGGTAGATATTCTTGAGGATATACCTAGGACTAGAAAGTAGACAGTACACACATATTAAAATGGAATATTAGAAATAAAAATTAAAGCTCTCTTCAACTGGAACCAGTTACCTAGTGGAGTGCATAGGGATTATAATTTGATACCCATAATATAGATGAAGGAAATTCAGGCTAAAATTTAAGTTCTTGACCAAAATCTCAAAGCTAGCCAATACAGAGTCATGATTTAAATCTTGGCCTTATGACTCTATGCACTGATTCTCATGGTCCTTCCGTAAGTCAGAGAGAGGTTAGGACTAGATTCCACAATCTTTGGCTCTGCTAGTTGGTCAAGTGGGTTGGGCCTCAGGAGTGAGGCTAAAGCCAAAATGCAACTGCTTTGAAGCAACGTTCTAACTATGCTGGAGTTAGTCCACAGTGTTAAACCTGAGTTTCAGTACAGGAAGGTGCAGAATCTAACATCCAGCTAGCTAGAACTATCTACCAAATGAGTGTGGGGTAGGGTGATGGGGTGTGAGCAGATGCTATTGATGTTTTTTGCCGAGTGTTTGAAAACCCACTGTGAATACTGATGCCAAGAGCTTGTTGCTGGCTCTTAGAAACAAACAGAAGATGTAACAGCCATTTTTTTTCCCCTCAGTACAGGATACTGTTAGCCAAATGCAGAATTTCCATTTCATTAAGAAACCCAGGTCCATCATACATTTGCTCCTATTGTTAAAATGTGGTTGTTGATGACTTGGAGAGTGGATTCTCCTGAAAGGTTATACTAACCACAGCCTACACAGGCCCAGGCAGCCAGGCCATATGTGTGACAGTGCCCTGTCCTGACAGCCAGATCAGCCAATGAATGGATTTTTAAATGATTATTCAATCCCTTCCAACAGAACCTCATTAGCTGTGACCATTGTCACCCTCTATCTTGCCAGTGAGTTGGGTTTTCAGTTCAGTGGAAGCTTAGAATTTTCCTACTCATGCAGGCAGATTAAAGCTCTCAAATAACTCAGGTGTAACTTATTTAATTCACCACCCAACTAATTACTGCAGATTCAGATAAGTCAGGCTAAGAGGAGAGAATCCACTTCCTAACACAAAACAAAGACCAAGTAAGCATGTTTCTAAATACCCAGCAAAGGCTGTGTCAGATGGCGGACATCTTTAAAAAACAAACAAATGCTCCAATAACTTCAAAAATCAATGAATTCTAAAAGGACAAAAATTATAGCATGGTCTCTGTGCATTTGGGCTCTACTTGGTTCAACTTTGCATGCCATTTAACAACATAAGTAGATCAACTGTTTCAATCAAGTAAAATTCAAATTCAGCCAGTTCTCACACAATCTCCTTCTAAACCAGGTATTTTTTTTCTCCTCCAAATTGGGCTTGGTTGGCAGTGAATAAAGTATGGTGGCTAGAATCAAGGACTTGTTTTTAATGTGAACTCTGTCCTTCAGAGAGGTTACCTTTTGAAATATGGACTTATTTGAATGTCCTTTGCTCTAAAGAACATTAATTGGTTGTATCTTATTGTGGTAAAAAAAATTGTTTCAAAGGGAGATGTTAAAAATCAGATTTTTGTTGCGTCTGATTATTTTCTCAAGAGGCATATTCAGGAAATAAGTTATTTGAGCATATACTCTGGAGACAATATAGAACCAACTTCAAATGCCCTGTTAAAATAATTCAGTTTTTCATTTGCAAAGGTTATGGACTGAATAAAACTTTCAATCTTGGCAGAGAATGGTATTCTTACTTAGGGAACAAAATCTCATACAATATGCTCTGTTTTATGAGTGACTATTACGTGGTAACATTATATTCATCATATTCCTACTAACTCATGACTGTGAGATGTTTTGGGAAATATTTCATGGCCCCATTGTGCAAGAACTACAACCTATTCTGAGGAGTGTGGCCAACGAGAACAAGCCTGGCTATTAGAAAAAGTTCTAGCAACAGCTCTACTATTCACAGTGTGTGTGACCTTAGCGAATCCTTAACTCTCTGGTTCTCTGTTCCATCATTTGTAGCATATCGCATAGAGCCACTGCACAGATATAAGCCTTGATAAGCCAAAATTCCATTAAAATGGCCAGGTCATTGGACACTAACCACTAGAATCTTGATTCACTATCACATTGTACAAATCCATTCAGTCTGGATTTCTATGTGCTATCTGAGAGAAAACAAGAGATGCTTGAAATTTGCATTTGTGATGCCCACAGAAGAATGTGTTCAGAATAACTGCATTTTGTTTCTGTAGAGAGAACTATATATGACTTAACACACATATAATGAAACAGATACCAGTCTCAGATTCTCCCTCCTGCTCCCTTTCTCTCTTCCTTCCTCCCTTCCTCTCTCCCCTGAACCCTCAACTGACCCTAAGGGCTCAGTGACTCTTGTGTTTCCCTTGGGCACGCAAAATCAGCAGTCTTGCCAGCCATGGGGCATAGAAGAGGTATTTTTGTTTTTGTTTTTGTTTTAATGATTTCTGTTATTTATTTTTTTAATTTACATTCAATTAATTAACATACAATGTATTATTGGTTTCAGCGGTACAGGTCTGTGATTCATCAGTCTTATATAATACTCATGGCTCGTTATAGCACATGCCCTCCTTAATGTCCATCACCCACCTGGTTACCCCATCCCTCCACCTTTGTCCCCTCCAGCAACCCTTAGTTTGTTTCCTATGATTAAGAGTCTCTTTTTTTCTCCCTCTCTCTGGTTTCATCTCATTTTATTTTTCCCTCTCTTCCCCTATGATCTTCTGTTCTGTTTCTTAAATTCCACATATCGATAGAGATCTTATGATAATTGTCTTTCTCTGACTTTTTTTGCTCAGCATAATACCCTCTAGTTCCATCCATGTCATTGCAAATAGCAAGATTTCATTTTTTTGATGACTGAGTACTATTCCATTAGAGATACACACATACACACACACACACACACACACACACATGCATGCACACACACCACATCTTCTTTAGGTATTTATCTGTCAATGGACATCGGGGCTCTTTCCACAGTTTGGCTACTGTGGACATTGCTGCTATAAACATTGTGTGCAGGTGCCCCTTCAGGTCACTACAATTGTATCTTTGGGGTAAATACCCAGTAATTCAATTGCTGGTTCGTAGAGTAGTTCCATTTTCAAAGGAGAGGTATTTTTAAGCTCTCTTTGGTGTAAATCTACTTCCAGTCTGGAGAAAGAAACCATCAACCACACATTGCTCTGAAACACGGGTGCTGTGATCCTTTCTGGAGAACATCATCAAAAATTTCCTCGGCAAACGTAACTCAAAATATTTTCTGAAATTTATTCCCCAGAGTCAAAACCAAAATATTCTAGAGAAAAAGACAGAGAAAGGGACTTAATGACTGAAGGTTTGGGAAACATTACTTTTCCTTCTTGGAAATTCTAATTTCCTCTTTGTTTAAAGGAACTAATATTTGTAGGAAATAAATCTGTTTAACTTTGTTCAACCAGATATTTCCCAAACCTCTTGGACTTTGTCCTCATGTTAACCATTTAGAAATCCTACTTTTGTACTCCTCCAGACACATTTAGGAAATTCCCATTCAAATCTTAGTGCCCAGCATCACGTGGACCACCTTCCCAAGAACCTTTTTCAAGATAACGGGAAAATCTCAAGAAACCAGAATTAAACAACACATGTCTAAATGATCCCTGGGTCAAAGAGGGGATCTCAAAGGAAATTTTTTCTTTATCCTCGGACTTTAGAAAAATCAGCAGACTTGTTTGTCAATAATTACTGTTTTTATAATTCCCAGCTTAAGAATTTTGCCTGAATCATAGCAAACTCTTCCAACCCACTGTTTCGGAGTTGTTTTGGTTTGGTTTTAAAACAAGTTTTCTTCTTACTTTGTTCCTTGTTGTTTTAATAATTATCCATCTGCTTTCTTTCCTCCAGCTCTTCCTCGCTGGTCAGTTTTATCATATCTTTTTCCTCTGTGTTCTTTGGAAATACAGCAAGTTTGTCCTTCTAAATTAATAATTTCAAGTGGGGGAGGGAATTTTGCAACCAGCGATGTGATTCTGTGCAACCAATGAACATGCAAGTTACTATCTGCATCTCAGCCAGTACTCCCGCCTGCAGTCCCACAGTGTGCAGTAGGAACTACATGGTGGTGGGAGGTGGTGCCGATAATGTCCCTAGCATGGCATCTGGACATAGCAAATACACAAGAAGTGGAGGCTAATGTTATAGCTATTATTCCAATTTGCACCAGCAGTTAAGTATCCATAAAAAACTAATGTTTTTGCAATAAAAAGAGTATCCAAAACTAGACATAAAGAGTCTTAAGTGAATCCTCCCAGTAAACAAAACAAACAAACAAAAAAAAACCAACAACAACAAAAGGATAGCCATTATGTTTTTTCACATTTAGATAGTAAAAACAATAGACAAAAACATAGTAAGAAGCAGGAGCAAGAATCACTATCGCTCAACATTTCTGGAATATCCTCTGACCTCTTCTCAACCCTCTCACTATGTGTTCTCTGGTGATTTCCAGATAGTAAATACTAGATTATTTTGGTTCTAACTTGTTCTTATCAGGAATAAATATTCAGAGAACTCTAGTTTTAAAAAATACAGTTGCTAAAAAAAGAGAAAGAGAGAGAATGATACCAGATGAGAACTGCTTTTCACGGGCACATAAACACAACAATAGAACAGTAATGGCTGTTAAATACTAGCCTAATCCTACAAGTGAACAAATTATTGAAAATTTCAAAGTGGCAGCTTTGATTTGAAGATTCACCTCATTGACTATCTAATTCATTCCTAATGACATAATCATTGGTGAACAGTAAACGCAATTCAGAGGGTCAGAACTCTCCTATTAGTCATTAGCTTTTATATCCGGAGTGCTGTTTTACTACTGAGCCTTGTATTTTACTATTTAAAAGAAGAAGGAAGTAGCCCCATTTCCAAGGTGATGATTATTAAAGTGCTGCCACAAATGGCACATGGTTATTATAGCACAAACAGAGAGCTGTTTGAGATACATACAAAATACATTCACATCTATTCCACCAAAAACAATTTTTTTTCACAAATAAAACTCAGCTAGAGATAAATTAATTACCTTATTATGTTCCGCAAGGAAAACAAGTGTTAGATACCCTGCTGCATTGTTTGTGGTAAGCAATCAATATTTTACTGTCTAACCATATTTAACTTTACGTGTATATCTAAATCCCTTTCTACTAGGAATTCTAATACAATACTCTAAGCATAACTCATGGCCATATTCAGGTAAATTAAAGATTCCCTGAAATACACCACATGAAGGAAGTCATATTTCATCTGCATCTGTTTCTCTTATTCATTACCTAATCCTTCAACCTCCAATTCCCTCCACAGCTCTTTATTAATTTAAACAAAATATGTTCAGTTGGACTTTTCTTGGTTAGGCATAAATCTGTACATTTACTCTATCACCATAACAAAGCCCCCCAATTTTTATATAGTGAGTACTTGTAACAAAATAGGTTTCTAAAATGTAATGTGATTAATTAGAGAATTGTACTTGCTCATATTAAGCTCCTTTGGAAGGTTTGCTCATAGATTCAACTGTCTATGGCTCCAATATTGATCAATTTCCTGGATTCTGAAGATGGATGGTACTAGACTATAATGTTTGGGTTTGCAATAGTTAACCTGAAAGCCTTTTAAAAGGTAGCCAGAGAGATGGTCAAGTGGTAAATATCAAGAGCTCCTTAAGCATGGGAAACGTTTTCATACCCACTGGTGTCTGTATGTGTTTATCTGAAATTTGTTATCAAATTTCTCTATATTTCAAAATCCAAGAAAGGGACAAATGGGATAAAAGAGATAGTGGTGAAATAGGAAAAAAATGCATAATAATGTTTGGTTTTATTTTTATATGTGTATTAATATGATGAATCCTAAGACAGGAGAGTGGTGGAAACCTGTCTTTTGGGTCAACGTGAAGCACTGGACTTGATTTATTTTATTTTACAGTTTAGAAGATTAAAGAGTAATGCTCATTTGACTTTACACTTAATGTTTAAATTTAACAAACATCTTCATCTTCATGTCCATATGACTACAACTTCCCTTTCTCAAAATTCCAAATTTGAGTATTCTCTTAAAGCATATTTCTCAGTACACTCTAAAATCTATACTGTGGCCAACAAAGTCTCAAAGAAAATCAATAGGTAAATAGTCTTTACCTCATCCATCCCAGCTGTGCCCAAAATCCTGCGCTACCTCATCTGGAGTGACACCAAGGAAGTACAAAGGGGTTGATTGGAATTAGTACTCTAATATGAATGCATTATTAATCCAGTCACATTAATAAAAGGAAACCAAGTTATCCAAAAGGTGGATAGTATATCTCTGAACAACGCCATCATATAATATTAATCACAATATTTTATAACCCTTGGAGGGAAAGACCAGCCCATCTATCAATGGAAAACCCTTTTGCAGATCTTTCTGAAGGGCACTAAATTCTCAATCTAGTACTTTTTCAAACTAAATAAATAAATAAAGATATTTTTATTGGAGGAGTTAGGGAGAAATGTGGAAGTTTTGCCAGGGCTGGAAGTTACTAATTCTTTTTTCTCATGCCTAAAACTACAAAAAAAAAAAAAAAAAAAAAAAAGATCTTGCCAAAAGGCCTTCAGGAAAATTCAACCTCAATTATCATAACCCAGGCAACACTCACAAATATCAGATTTATAATGTAAAAATACATATTTTTATAACATATTACATGAAACTGAATTCTGAAATCTCCACTATCTACAGTTCTTAGGAGGGAAGTGATTCATCAGCGCTGTTATCTCCTGGCATTAGAAATTAATTAAAATTATTTTTTACCCTTTATTTACAATAAACACTTGTTTTTTTGGAATAACTTTAGCAATAAACATCATGGATAAGGGAGAATACATATCTTAATTTGCAGCCTCTCCTTATTCTTTACCAGAAACCTCAGACAAGTGACTACATTCTGTGGACTTCTCATAAAAACCACACTGCCCACCATAAGTGTCCTTCTCTCTATTGGCTACCTCATCTAAATGGAATAGCAGTCCTTAATATTTCCTCACTTTGAATAAATCCAATTAACCTTGACCTTTTTGCTGCCCTATCTGGGTTAATCATATCCTGCCAATAAGTGACGCCCAGAGAATGCCTGAAAAGTCATGATGAACCGCAGGAAATTCCAAGATAGTATTTTAACAAACTTAAAATAACATACAACTCATTTTAATCATTTTCATAGATGTTCATAGAGCTCAATAAAAGAATGTCACACTGCAGTCAAAACTGTATCCATAGGGTATAACCTCAGTGCTCCATCCAGATTCCCACAGATCTCTTGATCTCTTAGTTTCGCTTTTTATGTTTGTTTGTTTGAGAACTGCCTTCAAGCCACTGGAACACACTTCTGTGCCCTCTAACAGCTGAGAGGTTCACAGGTATGAAAGCCAGCCCAGTTCCCTTGCCACAGGCTAAGGAAAAGCTGCATTTGTAAACAAGAATTGATTGTCATAAAAAAGAGCAATCAAAGTAAGATATTTTGGCAATTAAAAACATGACTGTCAACAGCAAGTTCTTTCAAGACTCGTCTCCAAAGGCAATGGAGACAAAAGCAAAAATGAACTTTTGGGACTTCATCAAAATAAAAAGCTTCTGTACAGCAAAGGAAACAGTCAACAAAACAAAGAGGCAACCCACAGAATGGGAGAGGATATTTGCAAATGACACTACAGACAAAAGGCTATAAAGAACTACTCAAACTCAACAACCAAAAAGAAGATGAACACATAAAAAAATGGGCAAGAGACATGAAGAGGCACTTCTCCATAGAAGACATACAAATGGCTAACAGACACATGAAAAAGTATTCATCATCACTAGCTATCGGGGAAATTCAAATCAAAACCACACTGAGATACCACCTTACACCAGTCAGAATGGCCAAAATTAACAAGACAGGAAACAACAAGTGTTGGAGAGGCTGTGGAGAAAGGGGAACCCTCTTACACTGTTGGTGGGAATGCAAGTTGGTGCAGCTGCTTTGGAAAACAGTGTGGAGATTCCTCAAAAAATTAAAAATAGAGCTACCAAATGACTCTGCAATTGCACTACTAGGCATTTACCCCAAAGATATAGATGTAGTGAAAAGAAGGGCCATATGTGCCCCCAATTTTCATTGCAGCAATGGCCACAATCACCAGGCTGTGGAAAGAGCCAAGGTGCCCTTCAATAGGTGAATGGATAAAGAAGATGTGGTACATATATACAATGAGGTACTATACCTCCATCAGAAAGGATGACTATCCAACTTTTGTAGCAACATGGACTGTATTAGAAGAGATTATGCTGAGTGAAATAAGCTAAGTAGAGAAAGTCAAGTATCACATGGTTTCACTTACTTGTGGTGCATAAGGGGTAATACAGAGGACAGTAGAAGAAAGAAAGAAAATGGGAAGTAGGGTAATTCAGGAAGAGAAACGAAACATGAGAGACTTTGGACACAGAAACAAATGAGGAACTTGGAGGGAGGTGGGGGGGGGATGGGAGAGCCTGGTGGTGGGTATTGAGAGCACCTATTGCATGGAGCACTGGGTATGGGGCATGGGCAATGAATCTTGGAACACTGAAAAAAAAACAAAATAAATTTAAAGTAAAAAAAAAAAATGACTGTCATAACAAATGTGACAGAAAGGGTGAGGAAAAAAAGAAGAGTAAGTTCTCCAAAACAATGAGGACACATAAAGAAATAGAAAACACAAGGGAACCAACTGAGGAGATTCATGAACAAAATACAAGAAGAAATGAAGAAGATGAAGAAAAGAAAATAATTGGAGACAAACTTCTTGAGCTGAGAAGACAGAAGCCATGAGATTAAAGGCAGCCACAAAATGCCTAACAGGATGACCTTAAGAAGCTCAATCAACCTCAGGGGCTTCTGGCTGGCTCAGTCCGTAGAGCATGTGACTCTTCGATCTCTGGGTTGAGTTTGAGCCCTATGTTGGGTGTAGAGAATACTTAAAAATAAAATCTTTGAAAAAACAAGAAAAGTCTCATGCTCACTGGTAATGAGATTTCAAATCACTGGAGATGATATGAAGATCCAAAAATGACAGCCAAAAAAAGGACAGGTTTCCTACAAAGGAAGGAGAATCACTGAGACATCAGACTTCTTATCAGCAACATTAGCTACTAGGCAAGAGGTAAATCTTTAAAGTGAGGAGTGGAAATTATTCTGAAACTAGAATTCTATTTCATGGCAAAAGAATGCATTTTTTTAAATGAATTTTTTGATGAAAAGTTTATCTCCTTTCTCT
Organism: Spilogale gracilis; assembly: GCA_004023965.1. Classification (NCBI taxonomy): domain Eukaryota; kingdom Metazoa; phylum Chordata; class Mammalia; order Carnivora; family Mephitidae; genus Spilogale; species Spilogale gracilis. The sequence goes on along the minus strand of PITA01000415.1, from coordinate 6,775 downwards.
TATTGATTTGTTCTATCACATTGATTGATTTGTGAATGTTGAGCCACCCTTGCATCCCAGGGATAAATCCCACCTGGTTGTGGTGGATAATCTTTTTAATGTACTGTTGGATGCTATTAGCAAGGATCTTGTTGAAAATCTTGGCATCCATTTTCATCAGGGATATTGGTCTGAAGTTCTCCTTTTTGATGGGGTCTTGTCTGGTTTGGGGATTAAAGTGATGCTAGCTTCATAGAAAGAGTCTGGAAGTTTTCCTTCTGTTTGCAAATGACACTACAGAAAAAGGGCTGATATCCAAGATCTATAAAGAAATCTTCAAACTCATCTACAAAAATAAAGATCACTACATAAAAAAATGGGCAGGAGACATGAAGAGGCACTTCTCCATAGAAGACATACAAATGGCTAACAGACACATGAAAAAATGTTCATCATCACTAGATATCAGGGAAATTCAAATCAAAACCACATTGAGATACCACCTTACACCAGTCAGAATGGGCAAAATTAACGGGACAGGAAACAACAAGTGTTGGAGAGGCTGCGGAGAAAAGGGAACCCTCTTACACTATTGGTGGGAATGCAAGTTGGTGCAGCTGCTTTAGAAAATAGTGTGGAGATTCTTCAAAAAATTAAAAATAGAGCTACCAAATGACCCTGCAATTGCACTACTGGGTATTTACCCCAAAGATACAGAGGTAGTGAAAAGAAGGGCCATATGTACCCCAATGTTCATTGCAGCAATGGCCACAATCGCCAGGCTGTGGAAAGAGCCAAGGTGCCCTTCAACAGGTGAATGTATAAAGAAAGTATAGTCCATATATATATAATGGAATATTACACCTCCATCAGAAAGAATACCCAACTTTTGTAGCAACATGGACTGGATTGGAGGAGATTATGCTGAGTGAAATGAGCCAAGCAGAGAAAGTCTAGTATCATATGGTTTCACTTACTTGTGGAGCATAAGGAGTAATTGGAGGACAGTAGGAGAAGGAAAGGAAATAGGAAGTGGGGTAAATCGAGGAGTGAGATGAAACATGAGAGACTTTGGACTCAGAAACAAACTGAGGGTCTTGGAGGAGGGGGTGGGGGTATGGGTGAACCTGGTGGTGGGTATTGAGGACATGTATTGCATGGAACACTGGGTATAGGGCATAAACAATGAACCTTGGAACACAAAATAAAATAAAATAAAATAAATTTAAAAAAGAAATAGGGGCGCCTGGGTGGCTCAGTTGGTTAAGCGACTGCCTTCGGCTCAGGTCATGATCCCAGAGACCCGGGATCGAGTCCCACATCGGGCTCCCTGCTCCGCGGGAAGCCTGCTTCTTCCTCTCTCACTCCCCTTGCTTGTGTTCCCTCTCTGGCTGTGTGTCTCTCTGTCAAATAAATAAAATCTTAAAAAAAAAATTTAAAAAAGAAATAAACCCATAAATAAATAAATAAAATAATCTTTTACTGGAGAGGAATGCACCAATATATATAATATGGTGGGGTTACAATGATTTTTACTTTATTCTTAATGGTTTTCTGTACTTTCCAATTTTAGAGTATAAAAAAAGTTGTTATTGAAACTGTAACTATCTTTTGAAAATATACACATTTAACAATATGAAATTACTATTATATAGAACATTCTTAAGAAAAAATTTTTTAAAGATTAAAAAAAAGTTTATTCCCACTAAGTAAAAAAGCAAAAAGTAACTTGAGGCTCTCAATAGAAACACAAGAAAACAGAAGTGGAGGGGCGCCTGGGTGGCTCAGTTGGTTGGGCGACTGCCTTTGGCTCAGGTCATGATCCCGGAGACCTGGGATCAAGCCCCACATCAGGCTCCCTGCTCGGCGAGAAGCCTACTTCTCCCTCTCTCACTCCCCCTGCTTGTGTTCCCTCTCTGGCTGTGTTTCTCTCTGTCAAATAAATAAAATTTTAAAAAAAAGAAAAGAAAAGAAAAATAGAAGTGGAATCTAAGCAATATTACTGTTAGCACAGGAGTTCAGTTCAAACATATCCCAGGAGGAGAGCTGGGTAAGGGAGCTAGGAAGCAGCTATTCCCAAATAGAACGGGAGGTCAGGGGGATGCAAGAAAAACATTTCTAAGAAGAAAGTATATTCCATTCCATTCATTTTAAGGTTGAGCTTAGCAATTAGATTAAAACATATGTTTTATGTCATGGTGGGGAAGGGGGAGAATGTCAATTAGAAACCCCAAGAAAAATTAGTTGTATGAGACTAAAAAGTGATTCAAATATGAAAGAAACTAAAATACGGCCATATTTTATTTGATCAATAAGCTGGGTAAAGACATTAAAGTGGGAGGAAAATATGTGTAGTGGATATTTTCATATACCTTCTTCAGGGCTGACTCACCCGTGCCCCAGTGGCTGGTAACAGCAGGGGAGAACTGTTTACATCTTCCCTCTTCACCAGGACTTGCCCTCAGCATCAGGTACTATCTTGCCCAAGATTATTTTCCTGACAGGATTATCTGAGGCCTAACTTGCAACCACCGTCTCACAGGAGCTTCTCGCAAAGCCCAACCCTGCTTTTCTCACTTCCATACAAACTCACCTTCCTCAATTCCTTACCATCTTTCCTTTCTCACTTCTTTGTGACTGAACCTCCCACGAGCCCTTCCCGAACGTTACCCATCTCAGAATCTGCTTCCAGGAACCCAATCTAAGACCCATGTGTAAAGTCACAAAGGTAAAAGGGAGCATGGAGCCTTCAGAAGATCACACAGGATTCTTTCTCAATGGCAAGAGCGTAGAAGTTACACAGAGAGATGCAGACTTGGAGAGAGGGGAAATTAACAGAGAAGTGAAGGCCAGATGGTAAAGAGACCTGAATGCCACATGATGGAATCCGCATGGAGAGTCTAAACTGTATGACCTGATGAGTTATCCTCTCTGAATCTCAATGACTTCCATCTGTAAAATGGATTAAGAAAAAAAAAAAAACAACCCTCTGGCCTCTTGTGAGAAAAATAAGATGCTATCTACAGAAATGCTTTGTGATGAGCTTCAGATGTGGAATATTAATCGAATTCAGCCTATCATGTTGGAGCATGTTTTCAGGCCTGATAAAGTGGGCTAGCTACAAGTCTATTTGCAATAAGAACTAAGAATTCTACCCTATGAGGAAAGGGTATCAGGTATAGAAGCCAGTCTAATAACAGTGGTTATTGGAGGAGGGCACAATTCCAAGTTCAGATGTGTCACTTAGATTTATCCATCTACCCTCACTGCCCTCCACCCCCAATCCCAATGAACATTTTTTAAAAATTTGTGGTGATGGGGGTGAGGAGAAGGAGAGAGAACAGAAGAAGAATCAGGGAGGTAAAGCTATGAAGAAAAACGGGAAGAAGCTCCATAAGACAACACAAATAGCCCTGCTTCATCATGTGACCCCATTTTTGGGAGATAGATGTTTTATCTACTTCTTCCAAGAATATGATGTGGCTACAGCATCCTGAGGAGTCCAGAAAGTGTGATGCCCAGTTGCCAACTAAGTGGTCCCCAACATCGGCAGCAATGAGACACACGGGAAGAGGTAGAAGCCACAGAGAGCAGCTAAATCATGGGCTCCTGGCAGCAAAGTCTCCTTCCAGAGACTGGAAGCCTAAGCAGAAGGAAGCCAGGACAGCAGACTAGGACAACACGGGCCATATATGGTACCCATCAGAAACACTGCAGGACTCCTAGCAGTAACTACCAGACCATTTTCCAGAAGCAGAGGTCCTGTGATTATAGCTAAGAGGAGAGTCAGAGGAGTATGTGTTGTTACTGTTAATGCCATACTGTTTCAACCAGGATTTGTGTAGCTTGGGGAACATAATAATAATTACTATTATTATTTATCAGATAATAGCAATCTTTATAAGAAATATGTCTCTCATTTGTTTATTATCACTGCCTAGATCAGTATCCTGCAAATAGGTGCTGAATAAATGTTGACTAATTGAAAGAACAAATAAATGCATGACTACTTCACTATATCAGGTTTCCCTGGAATTGGAATATAAGATATTATGAAGCCCTGAAGAACGGCACATCAGGCTATCATCAAAGGATGATTACTGAATGATATCAAAGTTCAAAAGATTCTGGAATATTCCAGAAGCACTCAAACTTCTGTGGGGGCATCATCTGTAAATATGTCTAAAAACTCCTCTGGAATGGATAATATTTTCCATCTGCAACATCTCCTTGGGGTGGTAAATGTCATATGCTACTACCCCCTGGATAAGTAGCATATCCTTTCCCTGTGCCTGTCTGTCTAAAATGCTAAGGAGTGTTATTTGTCATCAAGGGTGTCTTTCCACAGGGCATAAACTGGGTACTCGGTATTTGCTAATCATTCAGTGTGTCTTGAGCTGCACCAAAACCTAGATGAGTTTCTCCTGCTCAGCTGTGGTGAGTTACAGAGGTGGTACTTTGTTCTTACTGACATCGTCAGTAATAATGTGGCTTGACATCTATGATTAAGAATTTAAGGGTGCCTGGGTGGTTCAGCCAGTTAAGCATCAACCTTTGGTTCAGGTCATAATCTCAGGGTCCTGGGATGGGGTGAGCAAGGGAACCTGCTTCTCCCTCTCCTCTGCTGCTCCCCCTCCTCTCTCTCCACCTTCTCCCCCCTGCTCATGCTCAAGCATGCATTACTCTCTTAAATAAATAAATAAAATCTTTTTTAAAAAAGAATATAAGATGTAATAAACAAAGTCTTACAGTCTAACCATATTCCCTCCAGAATCAAAATATTTTTCCCTATTCTTATTTAAAATTTTTGTCTGCCCCAAGTACAACTTCTGCCAAGTAGATCTCATTTGTATCCTTCTTGCTAAGCCCCAGGACTCATTTGGGTTTGATCCCACTTTGTTCAGAAACCTCAGGTTGAAGATGATGATAGATGATGATGATGATAGATAGATAGATAGATACATAGATAGATAGATACATAGATAGATACATAGATAGATACATAGATACATAGATAGATACATGATATATAGATGATGATGATAGATAGATGTTAGATAGATTATGATGATAGATGATAGATAGATAGATAGATAGATAGATAGATAGATAGATAGATAGATAAAAAGTTTAGAAGATTGGACAGAAGTTTTCAAAATGTTTTAAAAATAAAACAAAATTTTTGACATCTTTTTCTTTTAACTAGAAATGGTCTTACATATTCCCTTCCCTTTAATACACATTGGCAGTAATATCTTAACCAATTTGATCCAACCATAAACATGATTCAACCCATTTTTCTTACCAGATTTTTTTTCTCCTGCAAAGTTTTCTTAAGTGTGGAACAATATTATTGCCCTCAACTGTAACATGATCTATTTCTCTGGTCACCTTAAAGCTGTTTATCATTTGCTCCACTATTTCAGATGAAATTAATCTTCTAAAAACAGATTACATTCTAGGATATTTTGTGGCTAAAAGCTCCATCAAGACTTTTTCACAATGTGTTAATGGAACAGAAAGAAGCCAGGTAGCTGAGTTCCATGTGCTGTAATAAATGCTTACTACTGCATTCGTTGAAGCCATCATGGTTGATTCGCAGGCATCAAGGAAGCCTCTTTGTTTCATAAATCATTGAAATATTTCAGGACCTTTAGCATGAGCCAGAGACATTCTTAGAGTGTTTAGCATCAATAACAATGAAAACCAACATGACAACATCTTAAGCAATCTGAAATATCATGCAGGGAGTTCCAGCCTGCTTCCACTAGAGGATTACTAAAAATAGTACATTTCACCACCCCTACACACACACACACACACACACACACACACACACACACCACCTAGGCAAGTTATCACTTCTAGGGTTAATTAAGCCTTTCTCTTTAATAGAGATACTATAACCAAACTTAATGCATAATGGAAATTTTAAATTTCAATCTACTCATACCAAATGGATCTAAAAGATACAAATTGGTTGAACATATTATGTATTACTAGTGAACTCAACTTGAAATACTTTACAATGGAGGATTCTGCTCAACAAGATTCTTCTATCAAAATATCCTATTGGATATTTTACCAAAATAGTCCTTTTATTCACACAAAATAATCTTACCAAAAGAAATAAACTTGGCCTTAGTGAGATTCATTTCTCTTTCCCAGTTGCTCAAGCCAAAACTCTTAGAATCATGTTTGATTTCTCTTTCTTTCACAGCCCACATCTACCCCTTAGCAAACCCTAACAGACCTAATTTAGCATGACCAAAATCTAGGTTCTCACCACGTCGACAACTACTGCCTGATCCAAGAGTCTCCAAGATGGTTTCCCAGCTTTCTTCTTTACTCATCTCTCATCCATTCTCCAGTGGAACATGGAATGATCCTCTAAAAAGGTAAATCACACTGCTTCCATAGTTTGGCTATTGTAAATAATGCTGCAATAAATGCTGGGGTGCATGTACCCCTTTGAAAAAAATGTAAATCACATCATGTCACTCCTTTGCTTCAAACTCTGATGATGTCCATCTCACTTAGAGTAAAAGCCAAAGTCATATCATCGTTTAGAAAGCCCTTCATGATCTAACCTCAACTGCCTTTCCAACACATCTCTTACTACCCTCACCCTCAGTTTTTCTAGTCTAGCCACCCTGGCTTCCTTTCTGCTCTGAAACACACTATGCCCCCACCTTCTGCTTCAAGAAATCTTTGCACTTATACTCTCTGCCTAGATTGAGTTTCTGCAAGATATCCATGTGGTTGGCTCTCTTACTAGCTTCAGAACTCTGCTCAA